>ML778548.1:1318022-1334984 GCA_009831015.1 Picea engelmannii
ATCTTCCTCTAGATGCTTCTTTTTAGTATAAATAGGAGTCGAGGGTATGAGAACCCTAGCTGGGATATTATTGTAACAGAGCGTTGCTCGATTGGAGGTTGCCCCCTCGAAGAGGCCTGTGAACATTTCTATCTGAATCAAGTGCTATTTATGTTCAAGTGCTATTTTTGTTGCTATTTCATATATCATTTATGTGTATTGTGAAGATTATGCTGGATATTTTACTGTTATTCTGTTATTTCTAGCATTTCGTCTCTGTACTGCATATTTTATAGATCTGGTATCTTTCACTCTCCTCGGTAAAGATGTAGCTTCCACCTTCCCCCAATCCGAAGAGGAATCCATTAGTAAGGCTCAACAATACGACCTCATCTATTCACAATCAGGGTACTTATACATGGTACTTCCTGATCCCCCCAAACCCGTGCCATTCGGTCAAGACAAACCCGAGATGTCTCACTCAACAGATGGATTGATTGGTAATACCACACACCACAGTTCTCAACCCCAACCACCACCAATTTATGGCACACCTCAATATCCGTCGGCATAAGGGGGAACCTCTTATTACCCCCCACCCCCTTATCAACAACCATACCCTGTTGTTATTCCTCCGCCCCTTAGTGGGCCACCACCGGCACCCCCAATACACCCACCTATCCAAATAAGTTCTGGTACCCCTTCTACCTCATCTTATACTCTAAGTACTGGCGAAAGCGCCATGCATTTCTTTGTACCTTATGGATCACAACTCCCATAGAATCCGTACATTCCATTTCCTGGTCCTCCATAGCCCATGGCACCCCCACACCTTCACGCTGGGGTGAATTTTGTTCAACCTTCTCTCATTCAGCAATATCAAAATTTCGAACAACTGAATATGGAAAATCTGACCCATCTGTCGAATAATGCCAAAAAGAAAGGAAGAAACAGGAACAATAAAAACCCAGGTCAAGGAAGGAATCAACCCCAACAAAACCAACCTACTGGGGGCAACCAAAATCAAGGGCATCAGAACCCCCATGGGGGAAATAACAACAGACGTCAAGGGAGAAATAACAATACTATTAAAACCAACTTCCCTTGTGCCCTGTGCGGTGAGTTCAGTCATTACACTCATCATTGTCCCCAAATTGTTGATTTTAAATGGCTAAAAGACTCAGGTAGTCTACCACATCCTCTATAACCGCCTACCCCTTAGCAGGCCCCACAAAAATACATGAAACAACCACCCCCAGCCGTGCTACAAAATCCCATTCCACACCAGGGTGTGATAAACACCCAACAGGACACACAACCTACCCCACCACAGTTGGGATAGTACCTCAATCCAAACATTCCCACATATTATACTATTCTCCTCACTAGTGAGGAAGAAACCCTTCTGCAAACACGTAATCATCAATATCATACACCCTCTGAGTCTCCTCCTATGCCACTAGAAACAATCCCAACACCAATGGGACCTTCATTGGTACTCCCTCACCCTACTGCCGAAACACCTATTCGCATCCCTTGCATCCCATTACGCAAGAATGTTCACAACCCCCAGGCTAGGGCAGCTCATAATTACAGTTTGGTTGATGACTTAGCACCATCCCTAGCTTCTATGTTAGTCTTATAGGTCCTTCAAACTTGTCCCACTCAACGAAAATCATTACTTTCCACCTTGGGGGAATTCGACCCCGTGGATACCCAACTCATCACATTTGATCTCGACAGCGGAGAACCTCGCCTTCCTGTTTTGATCACTTTTCAAATCCCAGTAAAAATTCAGAACATTATAGTTCATCAGTGCATCATCGATGAAGGTGCATCTACATGTATTATGTCCAAATATGTATGGTAGAAACTTGGTTCCTCTGAACTCATACCATCTACCATTACCTTACGAGCTTATGACAGACGACCATCGTCTTCTAAAGGGCTCTTCCAAAATGTCCCCATAGAACTCGGGGGTAAAACCATTCTCATTGACATAGAAGTTATCGAGGCCCTGCTGGATTATAATATCCTATTCAGTCGTAGCTACATGTACGCAATGAAGGCAGTTGCCTCTTCCATCTTTCAAATGAAGATGTTCCCCCATAACAGGAAGATCATTACCATTGACCAAGTCTCACATTACGAGCCTAACCCTTCTGCCAACATCGATAACATTCTTCCTCTCATCCACATGAGTCATGATGCATACCCACTCATCGAAATGGGTCTTGGAATTTTCAAAGACCCATCATTGTTAGGAACTTACCATGGTGCACCACCACTCCTTCATCCTTCTAATCAATTATGTGTCATATCATCTAATGAAACTAACATAGAGGATACCCTTCCTCCTAGGGAGGCTTCTATCATATCTGACGTCGCACTAGTCGCAAAGCTCCCCCCTCATGAGCCTCCTCTGAACTTATCAACTCCACCAGTCCATGATTTCACTTCTCCCCAAGGCCATATCCCAGTTTGGGAAACAGTTCCCCAAGCCATTACTCAAATCCCCTTCTTCTACCCTCCACCCGGCGTACAAGTTTTCCAAGTAGCCACAATGCTCACCCTCCCTAATATGGTGTTAGCAATTCCAGTTTGGTATTTACATCCACCAGAGTTGGTCCCTCAACCATCCCTTCCCCCCAAAATGGAAGGAATCCCAATGACGATTCCCATCCTCACTCCCACCATACCCTCTACACCCCCACTCACTACCCTCCTTGCCATAGCTGGGGGTAGGCGAAAGAAGAAGGATCCCACAGCTCCACTTCCCCCACACATCCAACCTCCTTGTGCACTATGTGAGAACGATGGACACCAAACCAACAAATGCCCATCTCTACCCGAGCTACAGAACCTGACTCCACTCAATAAAACACCATGAACGCTCACCATTGTAGCAAGTATTGTCATCATCGCCCCTCACTCAAGTAGTAAAGGGCTGTGAACCAAATTTGCTTATGCTATATGTTCATAATATGGCCATTATACACACCATTGCCCAACATTTCCACGCTTCCGGCAGACATTAGCCACAGTACGCCAAAGCTTCCAGAACGAACCCAACCCAGCTACATCATCCCTACCAAAAATCACTGACATCCATTATGTCACAACTTCAGTCAATGAACGTATGAGATGCCCTTGCTCTCTATGTGAATCCTTAGATCATTTTACATATCAATGTTCTATGATCATTGAATACAGGCAATGCCAATTGACACTGATTGAAACCCCTACAGAATCGATAGTTGACCTTACCTCGTCACTAAAGATTCATCATATCATTTCTCCCGAACCTGAGGCACTCTCGATGCCTCCATGCTTCTTAAATGACTTATCCGAGGATTCACCCTCTTAACCCCCCCAATTCTCCCATTCATTTCCCTATGGAAATTTTACATCCAACTACCACTAGTACTCCTCAGTACTTCGATATTTGGTTTATGTCAAGCGAACCATCACAATCTCATTGCATTGTTCCCCCTGCTTCTTCATCACCAAGGGACAGTCACTGATATCACTCTTCATGACCCCTTGTATTCCCACCAATTCCACTGTGATGAGGACATACTCGAAGAGTTAAACACCCTCGACTATCCATGGGATACGCTACACCACAGAGCGCTATTCTTTCCACAAGAAGCCTCCACACCTCCTAACGAACACCCCATATACGTGGTCGAAACCAAGGATTTTATCCCATCAGGGCATATCGATTGGTTCAACAACCCCATCCCTGCCCCTGATGATTTTGAAGAAGGCAACATGGCCAACATTTCCCCAACCATCAAAATCGACATTTCCATAAAAAATGGAGTCATCGAGGAAATCACCATTGGCATCACTTGCACTCCTCAACAAATCACCGCCTATAAAGCCCTCTTCCAAGAATATCAGGATATTTTTTCCTGGTCATACACAAAAATGTGTGGCCTTGATCCCTCTATCATCGAACATCGCATCGACACCTGGCCTGACATTACACCAGTTCCTCAAAAATAACGACCGCTACACCCATCCAAAGCAATGACCATCAAAGCCAAGATTGACAAATTACGCATGGCAGGGTTCATCTACCCCATCACCTATACATCATGGGTTTCCAACCCTGTACCCATTAACAAAAAATGAAGCACTATCCGCGTCTACACGGACTTTCGTGATCTCAATCATGCATGTCCCAAAGACAACTCTACAATGCCTTTCATTGATCAAATCATTGATGACTGCACTGGACATGAGGCCCTATCCTTCATGGAGAGTTTCTCTGGTTATAATCAAATCCAAATCTACCAAGCCGATCAATACAAAACCACAATCACTACCCCTTGGGGTACTTTTTCATATCGTGTCATGCCTTTTGGATTAAAGAATGCTAGCGCAACTTTCCAATAGGATATGACATACATTTTTCACAATCTGGCTCATATCATCCTTGCATACTTGGATGGCCTCACAGCTCGATCCAAGAAACGCACCCAACATCTTGATGATCTATGAATCATCTTCCAATGATGTCATCAGTACAACATCTACTTGAACCCCCTCAAGTGCGTGTTCTACATCAGTGTGGGGTGCCTCCTCGGATTCATCATTTCCCAAAGCAGTATTATTGTAGACCCCCTCAAAGTCCAAGCCATCACGAAAATTCCACCTCCTCAAAATTTACGTCAACTCCAGAGCCTACAAGGAAAAGCTAACTTTCTAAGGTGATTTGTCCCAGACTACGCCACTCGAGCACACGATTTCCTTCACTTACTACGCCATGAGATCCCATTTCATTGGGATGAACATGCCCAAAAAAAATTGACGATCTTAAAATGGCGCTATCTAATGCCCCTTTAAATAGTTCACTCGACTATAATCACGACTATATCCTTTACATATGAGCATCAGTTGTCTCAGTAGCAGGAGTTCTCATTCAAATCAGTGATGATGATCGTGAGCATGTCATTTACTACATTATTAAAAACCTCTCAGGGCCACCCTTGAAGTATAAACATGAAGAGAAACTAACCCTTGCAGTCGTCCTCGTAGTCCAAAAAATGCGCCATTACATTCTGCTTCGCATGACTAAGGTCATAGCAGATTCCAACCCTATGCAATACTTTCTTAGCCATCGGGAAATGAATCGCAAATTTTCCCAATGGATCGTTATCCTTCAGAAGTACGATCTTGAATTTTCAACACCCAAGTGAAAGAAATCTCTCATACTCGCCGAACTTGTGATGACCTTTCCCTCTGATACTACCAGTGCCCCTGTCAATACTGACTTCCCCGACAAACATCACTTTTACATCACTTTGGATGATCCTTGGTACGACGACCTCCTTGTCTACCTCTGAACCCAAAATTTCAGTAACCACCTCTCACGAGATGATTGTCGTTGGATTCACCACCAGGCCCCCCACTATCTCCTCATCAGAGATATCTTATATCGGTGAGGGGTCGACACCATACTTCGTCGATGCTTGACTATTGACGAGGCCGATAGAGTCTTGAACGACTGCCATAGCGGTGCATGTGGGGGCCATCTTTCGGGAATGTCCACTACTTATAAAATCATTCGAGCATGTTATTTTTGGCCTACATTGTTTCATGATTGCATTCATGCCATGAAGCAATGCGATAAATGTCAGCTTTACGCCAACAAAGCACGAGCACCACCTGCTCTTCTTCACCCAATCATTACTACCGGCCCCTTTTGTAAATGGGGCATCAACTTCATGACTTGTAATCCCCCATTCAATAATGGACACAAATACATTGTTGTCGCAATAAATTACTTCACAAAATGGGTGGAAGATATGCCCACCTTCAACAACACCGCCGACACTGCAGCACGTTTTTTCTTTAATCACGTCATATCTCGCTTTGGAGTACCACTCCAACTAGTTTTCAATTACGGGAAACACTTCGAGAATGAGATTTTCATCAAACTATCATCTCGGTTAGGATTCTCCCATGATTTTTCTTCACCATATTACCCTCAGTCTAATGGATAGGTCGAAGCAATTAACAAGTTCTTCAAGACCATGCTACAGTACACGGTTAATAAACATAAGACCAATTGGCATCATATGTTATTTTTCATGCTATGGTATTACCATACGGCTGTGAAAACAACCATTGGTTTCACACCATTTCATCTAGTCCATGGGGTCGAGGCCAGTCTTCCCATCGAGTGTGAAATTCCCACCTTACACACCACAATTGAGCTATTACCTGACACTGCTCCAATGGAGCAGCGCTTGCTGACCTTAGAGTCCCTAGATGAAGATCGTCAATCTTCATTACAGAACAATAAGGCAGCCAAAAAACGGTCAAAGGCCACCTTTGATCGCCATGTCAACCTTCGCTCATTTCGCGAAGGTGACCTCATCCTTGCTTACGATATCGCTCACGATACCTTTGGTCATGGAAAATTCGATTCACTATGGCATAGCCCCTACATTATCCAACATTGCCTCACCAAAGGCGCATACATCCTGGCCTCTCCCGAAGGCCTCTCTCTCAAAGAACCCGTCAACGGGTTATACTTAAAGAAATTTTATGCCTAAGTGTAGCCATTCTACTTTAGGTTATTTCCTTTATAGTGTTTTTAATATTTTTTTATCCCTCACATCTAAACTATCATTTGTGCTATTGACAGATGCTTCCTCCACCGGCCTACCACATCGATTACGCTGACAGTGCTAGCCGTTGGACACAAAATCTCACTTTGGCAGCTTGGGCCCTCTATACCCCCTCACATGAAATGATCCACTCTAGCGGCATATGTTTGGGTTCAACAACCATCAACCAAGCTGAATACACTGCCATCATTGGCCTCCTCGTCGATGCCCAACATCATCGTATTCGTCACCTTAGCATCTTTCTCGACTCTCAACTAGTCATTCTCCAACTCAACAATGTGTACCGCATCCACAATCCTTGCCTCTTTCGCAAATACCTACAAGTTAGACTTTTATCTCGACATTTTTATTTCATTACATTTACACATATTCCCAGACAATTGAATCAAATTATAGATAACTTAGCTAACATTGTGTTAGATTGGCATATATCACATCAAGATACCTCTACACATACATAAAAATATCAAAAACCTGTCACAGCATATATAGATTAGACATCATAAACACATTAAAAAACACATGTAAACATCACATAGACCCCAAAATGTATACTCATATATATATCAATCAGTCCACAGTGCCATCAAAATGTTTACATACAAATATACAAATATCCGCAGGCCAGTGAAGCACCTCGGTACAAAATTGGTGCCACTGCACCAAAATGGGCTCACTAGCCTATATATAAAATACAAAAATAGATAGAGTGACACTCATGTTTCTTCTAGAACACCACCTCCTACCCCTCCCTCAAGAGGTGGTCCCCCACCCACTACTGGTCCCTCCGGACCAGGAGGTAACTGTCCAGTCATAGCAACACCTGCTATTGCTGCTTGCTGCACCATGGCCTGCCATGGAAACAGAACTCCCACACAATTCTCCAGGATGCCCTCATCCTGGATGCATGACCACATGCCCTTAGGCATGCCTTGTAGCACCGCCTCCAGGTGGCAGCGAATATCCTCAAATTCTGCTCCGGCATCTCCCGGAGGAGCATGCGATGGCCTGGCACCTGGGTCATCAAAACGGTGTCTCCTCACTGCCTTCTCATCATTAGTTGGTCTCACCCCGACGTCCTCACATCGACATCTCTCTCCAGCTCGTGGCCCTCCCTGCGATAGTCTCCCCGGCTCCTGGCGATCCGGTGCTCTCAGCAGCTCAACCTCGTGCCCACGAGGTCTCACATCTGCACATACAAACAACCAAACTATAGTATCAGCATCTATACAACATACACATGTCATGCTATCTTAAAAAATCAATATATATCAAACTCAAAAACGTACCTCGGTGATCAAATACCTCCCCTGGAGGTAACACCATGTTCGGATCACCCCGGAAGTCCACACCAACATATGGGTACTGCAGTATCACCTATGGCATCTACCGCCACACCTGCATCACCTCCACTGTAAAAATGTGGCTGCCCTCACCACCACCATGGAGAACCAAAATTGTCACCCACTGCTTCAATCGCAGCTCTCATGCCCTAGGAGTGCCCAATAAAATCCTACGGCACAACATAGGCACCCTCTCCAAAAACCAGGCCACCAAGATGGACCCAAAGGCAAAGTCCCCTATGTTGATGGACGAACATCAATCCAGCTACCCTACCATCCTGGTATGTAGTGTAAGCCCGCAAGCAAAGTGCTCACCGGCCAGTACCCTCCCCATAACACTTAGTTGACCACCACTGATCCGCTGAGTCATGAGGGACCCATACACCCTCACAATCATCGTTGCTATATAGTGATATGCTAGAGCATCCATCACCCTGATGCTCATGATGGAGCCCAACATATAATTCTCCCTGGAACAATACCTTCGACCCAATGTTGCTAATGACACGTCCACAGGTAGCACTGGCTCCACTGGTAGGGGCGTTCCCCGAAAAGAGAGCCCAGTCAAAAAGTATATATCCTCCACCGCAGTGAAGGCAATCTGCTCTCCCCGCACAATAAAGCAATGCAAGTCTGGACTCCACATCCGGATAAGGAACTGTAGGAGATACTCCTGTGCCTGTATCAATGGGAACTCAAAGAACTTCAGCAACCCACAGGCTTCCAAAGTGGCACGTACCCCCGACTCCTCAATACCCATGGCATCCCTCAGCTGGGACCAATCCCGCTCTCGCCAACCAACCGACATCGTGAAAAAATATCGCCTGCAACCACATAATACAATCCTAGGTCAACCATATTGACCATTAAAAAAATTAAAAAAGATGAGTTTTTCACCCGTCCTCCTTGCCCCTAAGGCACGGCTATTTAACCCACAGGCACGCACATATGCGCGCCTATTCACCCCACAAGCGTGCACATATGTGTTCCTATCCATCCCATAGGCACACATACGTGCACGCCTATCCATGTCATAGGCACGCATACATGCACACCTACCCACCCTACAGGGGTGCCTCCATGCACCCCTATCACAGACATAGGCGCGCATCAAAGCACGCTTGTCCACTACACAGTCGCGCACCCATACGCAGCTGTGTAGAAAACAGGTGCGCATATCATGCGTGCCTTTGTCCCCCCTATAGGTGCACCCATGTGCGGCTATCCAGGTAACAGGTGCGCACTCATGCGCGCATATTTCTATATCGCCCGCGCACTTGGGGGCCTACACCCATAAAACCCTTGTATGGCCCTCCGTACAGACCCTGCCCAGAAATTTACAATCTACTTCTATGCAGGACGATAAGACTACCAACCTGAAGCTCGCTAGTCCTATATCAGTTGCCTCGTTCTCCCGGAATCTCCAAATCTCCTCTGAATACCTCTTGTCCAGTCACTCTGGAAGCAAGTACAAATGAAGTGGCAATGTGGGCCCTACAGCTATATATAGGCCTTTCCGCCAAACTTCCAATCACCTTTCCAGGAGCTCCGGGTGTCCATTCTTTGATCCATCTTCAGCCACGGGATCAACATCCCGTCATCTACATCAAGACAGTCCACGGGCCACTTTTCATCCTTAGCCCATAGGGCACCATTTTTTCATACCCTGACCAAGTATGCATGATCATATTCAAAATTATCAAATAAATGCTCGTATGTTCGATTCTCTTCAGATATTGTTCACGTCGGGTATTTGGTTCTCATGTGTGCAAGTACTTGGTCATCATACATCAACATAACCCCTTCAATTATATAATCATCACTAGCATGTAATCATTCCCTCTGAATCTCACTTGCATATCTAGTCACACCCTTTGACATTTGCCTCTAGGATCCCCATCTCCAGCTCTGCAATATCAACACCTCCATTTGCACCTTCGGTATTGTCACCCGGTAGAAATCTCCCCCACATGAGTTGTCCCATTCATAGCACCCTTTTGCACTTTGACACTCATGTTGTTTTTCAACCCTTTAGGGATGGGAGTCTCGACAGTCTTACATCATGTTGTGAATCAGTCACATACTCCTTCTCCTCATTTTGCTAGCTTTCCCACTGGACTCCCAGATTATCTCTTCAAGGTTCTATTTTGACTACAGTTCCGCAGTATCATGAACCCTCCATTTCATCCACAATCATTTTTCCCCTCTACAAATTTTCCTTCATTTCACCTACCTCATACAGAAACCCACCCATGGGGCCCCCACCCTCCACCAGTTCCCCAAGCAAATTGCACCCTACCTAGGCCAACCATATTACATTGGGGCACCCGTTTCTATATTTGTACACTCATGCCAAATTATTCTTTATTTATTTGGTACATTGTAAAAAGCCTTTGTTTCCAGCATTTACATTACCTTTTTGTCATCACCTTTGGTGACCTTCTCCCATTTTTGGCAAACACAACCCATGTCATGCTTGGTTGGGGCACCCCTTATCATCTACCCTTGTTGACATCGTTCATATACTAGGAGCCAGTTTTCCAAACAAAGCCATGTACAGATTGACACCGCAAGAGAATGAAGAGGTTAAGAAGCAAGTCTAGGAGCTATTGGACAAAGGTTTGGTCAGGGAGAGCTTGAGTCCATGTGTTGTTCCAATAGTTCTTAGTCCAAAGAAATACGGAGGTTGGAGGATGTGTATTGACTCGAGGGTGATAAATAAGATAACCATCAGGTACAGATTTCCATTGCCGAGGATGGATGATCTGATGGATTACTTGAGTGGAGCAAAGTACTTTTCAAAGATTGATTTGAAAAGCGGATATCACCAGATTCGCATGAGAGAAGGTGATCACTGGAAGACAACATTCAAAACAAATGAAGGGTTGTATGAATGTCTTGTTATGCTGTTTGGCTTAACAAATGCACCAAGTACCTTCATGAGGTTGATGAACAAAGTCCTGAAGGAGTTCATCGGGAAATTTGTCATTGTGTATTTGGATGACATACTAGTTTTCAGTAAATCAGTGGCAGAGCATCTGAAGCATTTGGCTACAGTAATGCAGAGGTTACAGCAGGAGAAGATGTTTATAAACATGAAGAAGTCCTCATTCATGAAGACATAATTCATTTACTTGGGGTTTGTTATTTCTGCAGATGAGTTGAGGATGGATCCAGATAAAGTATAACTGATTAAGAATTGGCCATCACTGAAGAATATCTTTGAGGTGAGAATTTTTCATGGTTTGGCTAGTTTCTATTGGAAGTTCATTAGGAATTTCAGTGGGATTAGCGTAGTGATGATGGATACAGTGAAGAAGCGACATAAGTCTTTTCACTGGACTGAAGAGGCCGAGAAGAGTTTTAATCTGTTGAAGAGGAAGATTACGGAACAACCGGTTTTGGTGTTGCCGGATTTCCAAAAGACATTTCAGGTGAAATGCGATGCAAGTGGATTTGCAATCGGGGTAGTCTTGAGTCAAGAAGACAAGCCGATAGCGTATTTCAGTGAGAAGCTAAATGAAGTGAAATTGATGTACTACACATATGATAAGGAGTTCTATGTTGTCATACAGGCATTAAAGAAATGGAGGCATTACTTGATCCCAAAAGAGTTTGTATTGTACAGTGACAATCATGCATTGCAGTTTGTGACTCAACAAGAGAAGTTGAATCAGAAACATGTTAAATGGGTTGAGTATATGCAGAATTTCACTTTTGTGATTAAACATATTTCTGGTACTGCTAACAAAGTGGCTGATTCTTTGAGCAGGAAGTGTTTACTGTTGCAGGAGTTTAGAGTCAAAACGTTGGTTTTTGATGATATCAAGGACATGTAAGTAGATGATAAGGATTTCAAAGAGGCGTATGAAGCAGCTAAGAATATAGTTCTCAGAGACAGAAGCCCTTGGATAGACTATATGATCCAGGAAGGATTGTTGTTCAACGGTAATTAGTTGTGTATTCCAAAATGCTCCATGAGGGAGAATCTGTTGAAGGAGAAACACAGTGGAGGATTGGCAGGACATTTCAGTCATGACAAAACATTCGCGAAGTTGAATGAATCATATTTTTGGCCGGGAATACGAGCAGATGTCAAGAGATTTGTGGATAGATGCAGAATTTGCCAGCATTCGAAGGGAAGGAAGCAGAATGCGGGATTTTATCAACCATTTCCCATACCAGAAAGGTCGTGGGATGCGATTAGCATGGATTTTGTATTGGGGTTTCCAAGAACACAAAGAGGTGTTGATTCAATATTTGTGGTGGTGGATAGATTTTCCAAGATGGCACACTTCATTCCATGTTAGAAAACTAGTGATGCGACTCACATCGCAAACCTGTTTTTCAAGGAGGTCATTCGACTTCATGGGTTGCCGAGGAGTATAGTTTTGGATCGAGATACTAAATTCATAGGGCATTTTTGGAGGACCTTATGGAAGAAGCTGGGAATTAACCTGTTATTTAGTTTAGCGTATCATCCTCAGATGGATGGACAGACGGAAGTAGTGAACAGAATTCTGGGAGACTTGCTTAGAATCTTGGTGACAGAGCACCACAGCGAGTGGGACCATATATTTCCGTAGGAAGAGTTCGCGTACAATGACTCAGTCAACCGGAGCACAGAACAGAGTCCATTTTAGGTTGTTTATGGCATGCAGCCAAAAGGAATTTCTGAAGTGAGGGATTCAGAACAGACTGTGACTAGAAGCGCTAGTGCAGAAGAATTCGCAGAGGCGATGACGGAAATTCACTGCTGGGTGAAGGACCGACTGCTGAAATCAAGTCAGGAGTATAAGCGAAGAGCAGATCAGCATAGAAGACAACTTCAGTTTGAGGTTGGTGATCTGGTTCTGGCACATTTGAGGAAAGAAAGGTTCCCGAGAGGAACGTATAATAAGCTAAAGATGAAGAAAATCGATCCATGTAGGGTCTTGAAGAAAATTGGGACAAATGCTTATGAGATTGAATTACCCGATGGGATTGGAATTTCTCCGATATTCAATGTCTCATATTTGTACCCATATAGAGCTGAAGAAACAGGGACTGGAGGTGAGCAACCAGTGATCCAGTGGATGAAATAGATTCCAGTTGTATATAAGCCACAGATGGAGTGCATACTGGATAAGAGAGTGAGCAAGAGGACCAAGCAAAAGCAATACTTCGAGTATCTTTTCAAGTGGAAAAACCATCCAGTTGAAGATGTCAGCTGGGAGATTGAAGCCAAGATACAGAAGCATGGACATATCGTGCACGATCTCATGGATAGGAGCCCATGAAATTTTTCAATCAAGGGAGTATGATGCAGGAGCATCTCTCACATCAAGCGAGCTAGTGCGGAAGGCAAGGGACAGCTAGACAAGCGCCAGCACAAATTTTGAGTTTCTCTTGGATTTGATGCATGAACATTAATGTGGATATTTAATGAAGGCGCACTTGTATAATGTAAATGGACCTTGAGCGGATTGCTCTTATCCTTAGTAGGTAGAAGGCATTTATAGGAGTTAATGTGGGTAGGTAGAATTAAATTCTAGATTAGACAGTTTTAGAGCGCAAGAGGGAAATGGGATAAAGACACCCTATTTGTGCATTGTAATATTATTCTGGAGAAGGAAGAGCAAGAGCATGCAGAGAGATGTGTAAGAACACCCATGTACAGATATTTGAATTAATAGAAGAGATGGATTCAAATTCATGGTTTTGTGTTTGCTCTCTATGTATTGATGTTGGTATGCTCATGAATGTTTGCTTCCTATTATACATTTTCTTTTATATGTTGTGTATATGATTTCATGTTGAGTTTGGAATCTGAGAGGGAGAAGGAATGAGTTTCAATTGCTTCTCTATTTGAGCCAGAGAATTCCTGCAAGGAGTGCAGTTGAAGTGTCCGCAAGGAGTGTGTTGACAGAGGGTTCAAATAGAGATAGCTTTTGTTCTCATTCATCCCAAAGGTGCAGTTGGGCATAGGAGTTGTGCAAGGAGTGCACAGGCTGGGAAAAAGTCTTAGGGTTGTGAACCTGAGTGAAGTATTGAAGGACTGCTACTGCAGGTGTGCGTAGAGTCGGGGGACTTCAACACTTAGTCGTGGTTGAATATTTTCCGCAAGGAGTGTGTGAAAAAGGTGTTTCTGATAAGACTTAAAGTCATGAGAAAGCTCAAGAGGGATAATGCCTTCGAGATTGTGGAAGGACAGTGTAGGGAAGCTGTGACTTGAACTTTGTAAGAAGCGTCGCAAGTTTTGCATGCAACTGGACAAATTCACAGAGGAGCACTTGATCATTCGCAGGAATCATGAAGGAAGAACAGACGGTCGATATTTTCCAAGGAGAATTTGCGATACTCCGAGGGCCTTTAGATCTTGCGGAGGTGAAAGGGAGGTACGGAGTCATATTCTCTAATGGATAAAATCTCAGGAGGGGCAGAGCCATTGATCCGAGCCACAAGGGCCATTAGATCTATACGTATATCGTGCATTGGGGTTTCATGGATCGAATCTCCGAAATATTGCAACGAGAATCGCAATATTGCGATACGCGATATCCCAACAAGTACGAGAATAGTGTGGGTCATAGGAGTCAGTGAGGTGGAAAGGTGTCACAAGCTATCGGAGTTTCGTGGTGAGAAGTCCCGATACAATAGCATCCGGATTTGCAATATTACGAACTCCAAAATGTCGATGGAGTGAGGACCGTCGAATAGTCAACTTGCACGTGCGTTAGGGTTTCAGCATATCAGTAGTTGGGAGTCGACAAAGCAAGTTGTTTGACATCGTGAGTGGTGAATTCATGATAGCAGAAATCCCGACAGGAGGAAGAAAATGTCAGCGTTGACTATTGTCAGGGTTCAGGGTTTTGAGAATCCAATGTTCGACCATTGACCTGGCGATACCGCGAAGTCTAATCTCCCGATTTTGATGAGGGGATTGCGCAAGAGTTCTGTGGGTTTAGATTTCCCAATAGGGAAATAGAAGAACATTTGAGTTCTTCGGGCCAAGAAGGAAGAAAAGATCATGTGCTGAAGAGGGACTTTCGACCTGCGGGTTGAGGCGTCGGCACCAACTGGTATCAGAGCCCAGAAAGATTCTTCGCTTTTTGTAGCAGAGAAAGAGAATTCACCATGCTGCCAAGGAGAGATAGACAGTCACCTGATCCAGAGGACAAGGAAATGTTGAGAAGAAGAGGCAGGTAGATGGTAGATCTAGTCATGGAGAGACAAATGCAAGATCTCCGAGCAAGACTTGAATACATGGAGACAACACAAAGGCGTACAGCTAGTGTTGGGGATCTTAGTGATTCCGAAAGTGAAGTTGAGGCTAAAAATGAAGAGGAAGTTGTAGCCGAAGATGCATCAAACGAACGTTTGATCAAAGCTATTGCTAGGATAGGTGCAAGAGAAAAGATGGACATTCCAGTTTATGAGGGAAACTTGGATGCAGAGGAGATTCTAGATTGGATTAGAGCTTTAGACACATACTTCGACTATGAATATGTCGAAGAGGACAAGAAAGTCAAGCATGCTATCACGATATTGAAAGGACATGCAGCATTATGGTGGGATGAACTACAAGATGACAGATGCTGCAAGGGAAAGCAGAAGATCAAGATCTGGGATCGAATGATCGTGAAGATGAAGGCGAAATTCATCCCAAGAGACTATCAAATTACTCTATTCAGGAGGATGCAGAACCTGAGACAGAAGTTGATGACAGTGAAAGAATACACTGAGAAATTCTACAGACTGAACATCAGGGCAGGTCATCGGGAGAGCGATGATGAAAATTTTCCAGATATATGAATGGCCTGAGATATGATATCCAGGATGATATGAGCATGGTAACCATCCAAACGGTGGAAGATTCTTATCAGATGGCTTTGAAAGCAGAAGAGAAGTTGAGTCGAAAGCAAGGTCAGAGGGGCTGAGGCAGAAGTCAGCCTAGAGACAAATCAGTTGCCCAGGAAAAATACCAGAAGCCCAAGGAAGACTGGAAGAAGCCTCAGACTCGCACAGAGAGAGGTGGAAGTTCACAGCATGGGCAATATGCTGAATAGAAAGGACAACATAATGATCAGAGAGGAGATTATGCTGACAACAATAATTTTCCTCGTACTAGAGGCAGAGGAAGAGGAAGAGGTGGAGTAATTACATGCTTCACATGTGGAAAGAATGGGCACAAGTCTTACGAGTGTCCATAGAAAAAGAAGGACATTGGAGAAGCTCACATCACCAAGGCGCAAAGGTGGGATGTTGAGGCCGAAGACGCTAAAGGCGAAAGATCGCTCATGATGTGAAAATCTCTTTTGACACTCGAGAAGGAGGTGGAGAGTTCAATCCAAAGGACCAGACTTTTTAGAACTGCTTGCAAGACCAAGGACAGGGTATGCAAGGTCATCGTAGGCAGTGGTAGCATGGATAATCTCATTTCCACCGAGATGGTAGAGAATCTAGAGTTGGAGACGACTGATCATCCAAGCCCATGCAGAGTTTTGTGGCTACAGAAAAGACACTAGGTAGTTGTCACTAAACGATGCTTGGTTGAATTCAAGATAGGAGGATATAATGATAAGATTTTATGTGATGTCATTCCTATGGATGTTTGTCATCTATTGCTGGGTAGACCATGGAAATATGACAGGAATGTGATTCATGATGGGAGAGTGAACACATACTGATCCAGGTGGATATTGGTGGCCACCCAACTTCTCCAACTAGCCCAAAACATGTTTCTGGCAATTTTGGTAATTTACTATTTTTAGCAGTTTTTAACTTCCGAGGCCATTTTGAGGCCCTAAACGATGTTTTTTGGGAAAACAGGGAGCAACATGGATCGTATATCAATGTTGCTCCATCCAAAATTTGTATTCCTCGGATAGATATTTCCAACGAGCCATCATACGCCTAAAACGGAGATCGTATGCAAAAGTTACGACCCCGGGAAGTTGATGCACCAACTTACCCAAACGGGGCCCACATGACTTTTGGCGCTTCATCTCCTAGGG
>ML778548.1:1337583-1356268 GCA_009831015.1 Picea engelmannii
TTGTAATCATCTTCTCATGGATGCGAGTAGCCGTCACATCTCTTCTCAGAGATAAGCTACCACCATTCTAGCGAGTCTTTCACTCTGTACTTTTACAGTCTCTGTACATTTATTTCATTAATAGAAATTGTGTATTACTGCATCTCTGTGTTTATGGTTGCATCTCTGATATATTTCTGTTATATTACTGGATATATGTGATATCTCTGTACATTTCTTTATTATATCTCCGCTCTCATTTCGTGCCGAAAATAATCCGGATCACATACACCCTAGAGAAGAATGGGAGGACACACATGTTGCTTCCGATTAAGGATAAGGAGGTGAAACCGGGAGTAAGAAACACTGTAATTCTCATGAGTGGGAAGGAACTCCTTAATGAGGTTAAGAAGAAGGAGGATCAACAGTTTATTGTGGTCAGAAAACCGAAGATTGTTCTGACTAGCACAAGAGTGGATGATTTACCAGAATAAATTCAGGAACTGCTGGAAGAGTTCACTGATATTGTAGTGGACGAATTACCTCATTCGTTGCCACCGATCAGGAGTGTAAGTCATCATATTGATCTCATACCAGGAGCTAGTTTTCCAAACAAAGCCACGTACAGATTGATGCCGCAAGAGAATGAAGAGGCTAAGAAGCAAGTCCAGGAGCTATTGGACAAAGGTTTGGTCAGGGAGAGCTTGAGTCCATGTGTTGTTCCAACAGTACTCAGTCCAAAGAAAGACGGAGGCTGGAGGATGTGTACTGACTCGAGGGAGATAAATAAGATAACCATCAGGTATAGATTTCCATTGCTGAGGATGGATGATCTGATGGATTTCTTGAGTGGAGCAAAGTACTTTTCAAAGATTGATTTGAAAAGAGGATATCACCAGATTCGCATGAGAGAAGGTGATGAATGGAAGACAACATTCAAGACAAACGAAGGGTTGTATGAATGGTGTGTTATGTCGTTTGGCTTAACAAATGCGCCAATTACCTTCATGAGGTTGATGAACGAAGTCCTGAAGGAGTTCATCGGGAAATTTGTCATTGTGTATTTGGATGGCATACTAGTTTTCAGTAAATTAGTGGCAGAGCATCTGAAGCATTTGGCTACAGTAATGCAGAGATTATAGCAGGAGAAGATGTTGATAAACATGAAGAAGTCCTCATTCATGAAGATAGAACTCATTTACTTGGGGTTTTTTATTTCTACAGATGAGTTGAGGATGGATCCAGATAAAGTAGAAGTGATTAAGAATTGGCCATCACTAAAGAATATCTTTGAGGTGAGAAGTTTTCATGGTTTGGCTAGTTTCTACCGGAAGTTCATTAGGAATTTCAGTGGGATTAGCACAACGATGATGGATACAGTGAAGAAGCGACATAAGTCTTTTCAATGGACTGAAGAGGCTGAGAAGATTTTTAATATATTGAAGAGGAAGATTATGGAATGACCAGTTTTGGTGTTGCCGGATTTCCGAAAGACATTTCAGGTGAAATGCAATGCAAGCGGATTTGCAATCAGGGCAGTCTTGAGTCAAGAAGACAAGCCGATAGCGTATTTCAGTGAGAAGCTGAATGAAGAGAAATTGAAGTAATCCACATATGATAAAGAGTTCTATGCTTTCATACAGGCATTAAAGAAATGGAGGCATTACTTGATCCCGAAAGAGTTTGTATTGTACAGTGACAATCATGCATTGCAATTTGTGACTCAACAAGAGAAGTTGAATCAGAAACATGTCAAATGGGTTGAGTATATGCAGAATTTCACTTTTGTGATTAAACATATTTCTGGTACTGCTAACAAAGTGGTTGATGCTTTGAGCAGGAAGTGTTTACTGTTGCAGGAGTTTAGAGTCAAAATCTTGGGTTTTGATGATCTCAACGACATGTACGTAGATGATCAGGATTTCAAAGAGGCGTATGAAGTAGCTAAGAATCCAGTTCTCAGAGACAGAAGCCCTTGGATAGACTATATGATCCAGGAAGGATTGTTGTTCAAGGGTAATCAGTTGTGTATTCCAAAATGCTCCATGAGGGAGAATCTGTTGAAGGAGAAACACGGTGGAGAATTGGCAGGACATTTCGGTCATGAAAAAACATTTGCGAAGTTGAATGAATCATATTTTTGGCCAGAAATGTGAGCAGATGTCAAGAGATTTGTGGACAGATGTAGAATTTTCCATCATTCGAAGGGAAGGAAGCAGAATGTGGGATTTTTATCAACCATTGCCCATACCAGAAAGGCCGTGGGATGCGATTAGGATGGATTTTGTATTGGGGTTGCCAAGAACACAAAGAGGTGTTGATTCAATATTTGTGGTGGTGGATAGATTTTCCAAGATGGCACACTTCATTCCATGTCAGAAGACCAGTGATGCGACTCAGATCGCGAACCTATTTTTCAAGGAGGTCATTCAACTTCATGGGTTGCCAAGGAATATAGTTTCGGATCGAGATACTAAATTCATAGAGAATTTTTGGAGGACCTTATGGAAGAAGCTGGGAACTAACCTGTTATTTAGTTCAGTGTATCATACTCAGACGGATGGACAGACGGAAGTAGTGAACAGAAGTCTGGGAGACTTGCTTAGAAGATTGGTGACAGAGCACCACAGCCAGTGGGACCATATATTGCCACAGGCAGAGTTTGCGTACAATGACTCAGTCAACCGGAGCATAGGACAGAGTCCATTTCAGGTTGTTTATGGCATGCAACCAAAAGGAATTTCTGAACTGAGGGATTCAGAACAGACTATGACTAGAAGAACTAGTGTAGAAGAATTCACAAAGGCGATGAAGGAAATTCATAGCCAGGTGAAGGACCGAATGCTGAAATCAAGTCAGGAGTATAAGCGAAGAGCAGATCAGCATAGAAGACAACTTCAGTTTGAGGTTGGTGATCTGGTTCTTGCACATTTGAGGAAAGAAATGTTCCCGAGAGGAACGTATAATAAGCTGAAGATGAAGAAAATCGGGCCATGTAGGGTCTTGAAGAAAATTGGGACAAATGCTTATGAGATTGAATTACCCGATGGGATCGGAATTTCTCCGATATCCAATGTCTCAGATTTGTACCCATATAGAGCTGAAGAAACAGGGACTAGAGGTGAGCAGCCAGTGATCCAGTGGATGAAACAGATGCCAGTTGCATATAAGCCACAGATGGAGTGCATACTGGACAAGAGAGTGAGCAAGAGGACCAGGCAAAAGCAATACTTTGAGTATCTGGTCAAGTGGAAAAACCATCCAGTTGAAGATGCCAGCTGGGAGACTGAAGTCGAGATACAGAAGCATGGAAATACCATGCACAAGCTCATGGATAGGAGCCCATGGAATTTTTCAAGCAAGGGAGTATGATGCAGGAGCATCTCTCACATCAAGCGAGCCAGCGCGGAAGGCAAGGGAAAGTTGGACAAGCATCGGCACAAATTTTGAGTTTCTCAGGGATTTGATGCGCGAACATTAATGTGGAGATTTAATGAAGGTGCACTTGTATAATGTAAATGGACCTTGAGTGGATTTCTCTCATCCTTAGTAGGTAGAAGGCATTTATATAAGTTAATGTAGGTAGGTAGAATTAAATTCTAGATTAGACAGTTTTAGAGCGCAAGAGGGAAACGGGATAAAGACACCCTCATTGTGCATTGTAATATTATTCTGGAGAAGGAAGAGAAAGAGCATGCAGAGAGCTGTGTAAGAACACCCATGTACAGATATTTGAATTAATAGAAGAGGTTTATTCAAATTCATGGTTTTGTGTCTGCTCTCTGTGTACTGATGTTGATATGCTCATGAATGTGACGCAGGCGCGCCAACCACGGGCACGTTCGCTCACAGGATCTTCTTCTTCTCGGCCCGAAGAACTCCAAGGTTCTTCTATTTCCCTATCAGGAAATCTGCTCCCACAGTTCTCTCATGCGATCCCCCTTCCTTGATTTTTCAGGGAATCAGAACTCATGACTTCGCGAGTTCAAAGGTTGAACACTGGGTTCTCAGATCCCCAAGACCCAATAGTTAGTCAACTCGTTGACTTTTCCCTGAGGGATTTCGCTACTTGCGACCTCGTAGGTTGAACTGTCGAACTTTCACCCTCCTATTCCGCGAATCCCCGAGATGCGAGAATTCAACAAAATGTTGATTTCTATCTCTAGGAAACACGTGTCCACTCGTCAATCACGCAGGTCCCACCTTATGCTCTGCCACGCGTCCACATGAACTTTTCTCTCGGCACTTCGCGACTCGTGAATCCTAACACCAATACTTAGGGACTTCTCGCGGCGAGATCCCGAGGTTTTGTGCCACCTGTATTCCACTCGCACTCCGCTATGTCCCACACTATCCTCCAGTTGTCAGGGTATCACCTCTCACAGTCTCGCGATCCACGCATCCAAATTCTCAGGATTTTTCTTGCGAGCCTCTGACACACGATCCCATGTGCGAATCCAACGGTCCTCCTGTGTTTCGGATCCAACGGTTATCCTCCTACTCGCTCCTCGTGCCTTCGCGACTTTGATTTCTCAACACTTGGGCTTTCACCCTGCAAAATCCCGAGTTCGCGAGATCTCTCAATCGCTCACCACCTGTCCCCTACAGATGGATGGCTCCTAGCTTCCTCGCCACTTCATTTCTCGCAATACTGATGGACTTCCCTTTCTGTCCTCCAACATCCGAGTCTGCGAGATGAGAGAATCTCCTGACACGTGTCCTTCACAACGAACGGTTCTCATCTTGTAGGGATATCGTGCCTCGCGATATCACTGCTCTGTTGCACAACTTTAGGGGCTTCAACTCACGAATCCCCAATACATGATACCACGTGTAGATCTGACGGCTCCCGTGACTTTGACTCGATGGCTCTGTTTCTCCTAAGCTTCAAAATCTTCAAAATCTTCTTCGTCGTAACCTCCTTGCACCTCTGCAAGATCTGACGATCCTCGGAACTTCGCGAAATCTCCTCAGATGATTTCAACCGTCCGTTCCTCCTTGTATAACCCACGAAATGAGAAAAATGTATCTCTCCACGAGATTCCTTCGCCGTTTCGCCAACCTGCGATGCTTCTCCCTGACTTCAAGTCACACTTATATATGTTGATCTTCAGTGACTCAGAGGCCTATCCTTCCTGAGCTGTGCTAAACTTCTTCAACCTCAATGAGGTTCCTTGCACGCACTCCTTGTGGCAATACTGCGAACACTTCAATTGTTCGAGCTTCCTTTGACTCTGCGCTATCCTGCAACAACAGTCCTCCAAATCTTCTGCTCAGTTTCACGACTAAGACTCCCTCTCTTAGCCTGCGCACTCCTTGCACGGCTCTACGTCTAACTGCACCTTCGCAACAAATGAGAACAAAAGCTATCTCTCTGATCCTTCTGTCAACGCACTTCCACTTTTGGGTGAATGAGAACAAAGGTTAAACTACTGAGCCTTCATTGACGCACTCCTTGCGGATGAATTCAACTGCACACCTTGCAGGAATCTCCTGGCTCATATAGAGAAACAATCGTAACTCACTTCACCTCCTCTCAGACTTCTATCTTAACACACGAAATCATATGCACATCATAACAACAATGCATAACAGGAAGAAATCTTCATAAGAAGAGCATTTAACACACATACACAGAGACTAACACAACAACCATGAATCTGAATCAACTCTTATTAATTCAAGATCTATACATGGGTGTTCTTCTACGGTTCCTTTGCTATTCTCCTATTCTCTTTAGATTCTTATTTCCCTTCCTGATAATTGTTACAATGATACAAATGAGGGTGTCTATATCCCGGTTTTCCCTCTTTCTTCTAGAACTATCTAATCTAAGAATTCAATTCTATCTACCTGCATCTACCACTATAAATGCCTCTATCTATCTTAAACGAGAGCATATGGCTCGAGGTCTAATTACATTTTTACCAAGGCGCCTAAATTAAATGACCTCATTCATATTCAGTGCATCAACTTCAAGGGAAAATTTAAAAATTAAAAAACTTGCGTTGGACGTCTTCCAGCTATCTTCTGCTTCCACGTTGGTTTTGCTTGTCGTGAGGGATGCTCTAGCATCATACTCTCTCGCTTGAAAATTTTCATGGGATCCTATCCATGAGCTCCTGCACAGTATGTCCATGCTTCTGAATCTCTGCTTCAGTCTCCCAGCTGGCATCTTCAATTGGATGTCCCTTCCACTTGACCAAATATTCGAAATATTCTTTCCTTCTGGTTTTCTTACCCACTCGTTTATTCAATATCTGTTCCATCTGTGGCTTCTCTGCAATTGGCATCTACTTCTGCCACTAGACCTCTGGTTAATCATCACTTTCTACTCCTACTTCATCAGCTTTATATGGATATAAATCTGAAACATTAAATACTGGAGATATTCCAATGCCCCCTGGTAACTTGATTTCGTAAGCATTCTGTCCCATTTTCTTCAAGACTTTGCATGGCCCAATTTTCTTCATCTTTAATTTATTATATGTTCCCCTTGGGAACCTTTCCTTCCTAAAATGTGCCAGAACTAGATCACCAACTTCAAACTGAAGTTGTCTCCTATGCTGATTTGCTCTTTGTTTGTACTCCTGACTTAACTTCAACAGTCGCTCGTTCACCTGGTTGTGAAGTTCCTTCATCGCTTCAGTGAATTCTCCTGCACTAGCACTGCTAGTATTAGTCTGTTTTGAATCCCTCAATTCAGAAACCCCTCTTGGCTGCATTCCATATACAATCTGAAATGGACTTTTTCCTGTGCTCCTGTTCACTGAATCATTGTAAGCAAACTCTACTTGTGGTAATATGCTATCCCAGCTGCTATGGTGCTCTGTCACCAAGCTCCTCAACAAATCTCCTAGGCTCCTATTTACCGCTTTCGTTTGCCCATCCGTTTGAGGATGATAAGCAGAACTAAACATCAAATTAGTCCCCAGCTTCTTCCACACTGTTCTCCAGAAATGCCCTATGAATTTTGTGTCCCTGTCTGAGACTATGCTTTTCGGCAATCCATGGAGTCGAACAATCTCCTTTAAAAACAAATTTACGATGTGGGTCGCATCACTAGTCTTCTGGCATAGAATGAAGTGTGCCATCTTAGAAAACATATCTACTACCACAAAGATTGAATCAACACCCCTTTGCGTCCTCGGCAATCCCAATACAAAATCCATGCTAATTTCATCCCATGGCTTCTCAGGTATGGGAAATGGTTGATAAAGACCCACATTCTGCTTCCTTCCCTTTGAATGCTGGAAAATTGTGCATCTATCCACAAACTTCTTAACTTTTGACCGCATCCCTGGCCAAAAGTATGACTCACTCAACTTTGCAAATGTCTTATCATGGCCAAAATGTCCTGCCAATCCTCCACTGTGCTTTTCCTTCAACAAGTTCTCCCTCAAGGAGAAATTTGGAAAACACAGTTGATTGCCTTTGAACAACAATCTGTCCTGGATCACGTACTCTATCCACTGACTTCTGTCTCTGAGAGATGGATTCTCAGCTGCTTCATAAGCTTCCTTAAAGTCTGAATCATCTGCATACATGTCCTTAAGATCATCAAGGCCTAACGTCCTGACTTTGAATTCCTGCAACAATAAACACTTCCTGCTCAAAGCATCAGCAACTTTGTTAGCAGTACCAGAAATATGTTTTATCACAAAAGTGAAATTTTGCATGTATTCAACCCACTTAGCATGCCTCTGATTCAACTTTTCTTGTTGAGTCACAAATTGTAATGCATGGTTATCACTATATAAAAAAATTCTTTTGGAATCAAATAGTGCCTCCATTTTTTCAATGCCTGTATGATGGCATAAAATTCTTTATCATATGTGGAGTATTTCTCTTTTTCCTCATTCAGCTTCTCGCTGAAATATGCAATCGGTCTATCCTCCTGACTCAAGACCGCTCCTATGGCAAACCCTCTTGCATCACATTTCACCTGAAATGTTTTCTGAAAATCTGGCAACACCAGAATTGGTTGCTCTGTAATCTTTCGTTTCAACAAATTGAAACTCTTTTCAGCCTCTTCCATCCAGTGAAAATATTTATGTCTTTTCTTCACTGTATCCATCATTGCTGCACTAATTCCACTGAAATTTCTAATGAATTTTCGGTAGAAACTAGCCAAACCATGAAAACTCCTCACCTCGAAAATATTTCTCGGTGATGGCCAATTCTTAATTACCTCCACCTTATCTGGATCCATCCTCAACTCATTTGCAGAAATAACAAACCCCAAATAAATGAGTTTTGTCTTCATGAATGAGGACTTCTTCATATTTACCAACAACTTCTCTTGCTGTAATCTCTTCATCACAATAGCCAAATGCTTCAAATGTTCATCCTTTGTCTTGCTGAAAACCAATATGTCATCTAGATACATGATGACAAATTTTCCGATGAACTCCTTCAGAACTTCATTCATTAACCTCATAAAGGTACTCGGTGCATTCGTCAAGCCAAACAGCATGACAAGCCATTCATACAAACCTTCGTTTGTCTTGAATGTTGTTTTCCATTCGTCCCCTTCTCTCATACGAATCTGATGATGTCCACTCTTCAAATCTATCTTTGAAAAAAAAAATTCTCCACTTAAGCAGTCCATTAGATCATCCATCCTTGGCAATGGGAATCTATACCTGACAGTTATCTTGTTGATGGCTCTTGAATCAGTGCACATCCTCTAGCCTTCGTCTTTCTTCGGACTGAGTACTGTTGGAACAACACACGGACTCAAGATTTCCCTGACCAAACCTTTGTCCAACAACTCCTAGACCTGCCTCTTGACCTCCTCATTTTCCTGTGGTGTCAATCTGTACGCAGCTTTGTTTGGCAAACTAGCTCCTGGTATGAGGTCTATATGGTGACTCACGCTCCTCATCGGTGGCAACAAACGAGGTAGTTCATCCACTGCAATATCAGCGAACTCTTCCAGCAATTCCTGAACTTCTTCTGGCAAATCGTCCACCTTTGTGCTAGTCAGAACAATTCTCGGTTTTCTGACCACAAAGAATTGTGGATCCTCCTTCTTCTTAACTTCTGTAAGAAGTTCCTTCCCACTCATGAGAAGTACTGTGTTTTTTACCTCTGGTTTCATCTCTTTATCTTCAATTAGACACAACATATGAGTCCTCCCATTCCTTTTCAGAGTATATGTATTCATCCTCCCATCATGAATTACATTTCTATCATATTGCCATGGTCTACCCAGCAATAAATGACAGACATCCATAGGAATAACATCACATAAAATTTTATCATTATATCCTCCTATCTTAATGTCAACCAAGCACTGTTTAGTGAAATTTACCTGATGTCCCTTCTGTAGCGATGAAAATTTATATGGGTTTGGGTGATCAGTTGTCTCCAGCTCCAGCTTTTCTACCATCTCGGTTGAAATGAGATTATCGGTGCTTCCACTGTCCACGATGACCTTGCACACTCTATCCTTGGTTTTGCAAGCAGTCCTAAAAAGAATGTTCCTCTGCGCTGAATTCTCCATCTTTTTCTTTGGCATCAAAAGGACTTTTTGCATCACCAGCGATCTTCCGCCTTCAGCGTAGTCTGCCTCAACATCTCGCCTTTGTGCCTCGGCGATGTGAGTTTCTCCTCCATCCTTCTTCCTATCTGGACAGTCAACTGACTTGTGCCCATTTTTTCCACATGTGAAGCATGTGATTACTCCACCTCTTCTTCTTACTCTACCTCTGGTACGAGGAAACCTATTATTATCAGCATATCCTCCTCTTTTCTCAGTATGTTGTTCTTGCTGCTTAGCATATGGCCTTCTCTGTGAGGTTCCACCTCTTTCTGTCTGAGTCTGAGGTTTCTTCCAGTCATCCTTGGGCTTCTGGTATTTATCTTGGGAAACCGATTTGCCTCTGGGCTGACTTCTGCCTCAGCCCCTCTAACTTTGTTTATGGCTCAACTTCTCCTCGGCTTTCAGAGCCAATTGGTATGCATCCTCCACCGTTCAGATGGTCGCCAAATTTAGTTCATCCTGAATTTCATACCTCAGGCCATTCATATACCTGGCCACCTTTTCGTCATTGCTTTCACGATGACCTGCTCTAATATTCAATCTGTAAAATTCCTCATTATACTCCTTCACTGTCATCAAATTCTATCTCAGGTTCTACATCCTCCTGAACAGAGAAATTTGATAGTCCCTAGGAATGAATTTCACCTTCATCTTTGCAATCATCCTATCCTAGCTCTTAATCTTCTGCTTGCCTTGGCAATGCCTGTCATCTTGCAGTTCATCCCACCACAATGTTGCATGTCCTTTTAATCTCATGACGGCATGTCTGACCTTCTTATCATCTTCAATATCTTCATAATCGAAGTAAGTGTCAAGATCCCTAATCCAGTCTAGCATCTCTTCTGCATCCAGACTCCCTTCATAAGCTGGAATGTCCATCCTTGTTTTCGAACTCATCCGAGCGATAGCCTTAATTAATCGCTCATTGGTTGCATCTTCTGCTGAGATTTCCTCTTCATGTCCAGCATCACCTTCATCCTCGGATTCACTTATATCTCCTACATCAGTGTTTCGCCTTTGTCTTCTCTCCATGTCCTCCATTCTGGCACGAAGATTTCACATTCCTCTCTCCATGTCTGGATTCTGTACTTTCCTACCTCTTTCTCTGGACATTTCTCTTCCTCTGGACAATTCCCTTTCCTCCTCTGGATCGGGTGATTGTCTACCTCTCCTCCTTGGCGGCATGGTGAATTCTCCCTTTTTCTCTTCTATAGAAAGAAAAGAAGCTTTTCTATGCTCTGATACCACTTGATGTGTGTATCAGAGTGCTCTTTATCTACTGCCTCTCTTACCTAAAATATACAGACAAGTAATAGTCTCTGATACCACTTTGACACAGGTGCGCCAACCACGGGCACGTCCTCTCATAGGATCTTCTTCTTCTCGACCCAAAAAACTCCAAGGTTCTTCTATTTCCCTATCGGGAAATCTGCTCCCACAGTTCTCTCGTGCGATCCCCCTTCCTTGATCTATCGGGGAATGAGAACTCATGACTTCGCGAGTTCAAAGGTTGAACACTGGGTTCTCGGATCCCCGAGACCCGATAGTTAGTCAACTCGCTGACTTTTCCCTGAGGGATTTCACTACTCGCGACCTCGTAGGTTGAACTGTTGAACTTTCACCCTCCTATTCCACGAATCCCCGAGATGCGAGAATTCAACGAAATGTTGACTTCTATCTCCAGGAAACATGTGTCCACCCATCGATCACGCGGGTCCCACCTTATGCTCTGCCACGCGTCCACATGAACTTTTCTCTCGGCACTTTGCGACTCATGAATCCTAACACCAATACTTCGGGACTTCTTGTGGCGAGATCCCGAGGTTTCGTGCCACCTGTATTACACTCGCACTCCGCTATGGCCCACACTATCCTCCAACTGTCAGGTTATCGCCTCTTGCAGTCTCGCGATCCCCGCGTCCAAATTCTCAGGATTTTTCTTGCGAGCCTTCGACACACGATCCCACATGCAAATCCAACGGTCCTCTTGTGTTCTGGATCCAACGGTTATCCTCCTACTCGCTCCTCGCACCTTCGCGACTTTGATTGCTCAACATTTGGGCTTTCACCCTGTGAACTCCTGAGTTCATGAGATCTCTCAATCGCTCGCCACCTGTCCCCTACAGATGGATGGCTCCTAGGTTCCTTGCCACTTCGTTGCTTGCAATACTGACAGACTTCCCTTTCTGTCCTCCAACGTCTGAGTCTGCGAGATGAGAGAATCTCCTGACACGCATCCTCCACAATGAACGGTTCTGATCTTGTAGGGATATCACGCCTCGCGATATCGCTACTCTAGCTGCACAAATTTAGGGGCTTCAACTCACAAATCCCCGATACACGATACCACGTGTAGATCTGACGGCTCCCGTGACTTTGAATCAATGGCTCTGCCTCTCCTAAGCTTCAAACTCTTCGGAATCTTCTTCACCGTAACCTCCTTGCACCTCTGCAAGATCTGATGATCCTTGGAACTTCGCGAAATCTCCTTATATGATTTCAACCATCCTTTCCTCCTTGTATAACCCACGAAATGAGAAAAATTTATCTTTCCACGAGATTCCTTCGCTGCTTCGCCAACCTACGACGCTTCTCCCTGACTTCAAGTCACACTTATCTATGCTGATCTTCAGTGACTCAGAGGCCTATCCTTCCTGAGCTGTGCTAAAATTCTTCAACCTCAACGAGGTTCCTTGCATGCACTCCTTGCGTCAATCCTACGAACACTTCAACTATTCGAGCTTCCTTTGACTCTGCGCTATCCCGCAGCAGCAGTCCTCCAAAGCTTCTGCTCAGTTTCACAACTGAGACTCCCTCTCTTAGCTTGCACACTCCTTACACGGCTCTACGTCTAACTGCACTTTCGCGATGAATGAGAACAAAAGCTATATCTCTGAGCCTTCTGTCAACGCACTTCCACTTCTTGGTGAATGAGAACAAAGGTTAAACTACTGAGCCTTCATTGATGCACTCCTTGCGGATGAATTCAACTGCACACCTTGCAGGAATCTCCTGGCTCAAATAGAGAAACAATCGTAACTCACTTCACCTCCTCTCAGACTTCTATCTTAACACATGAAATCATATGCATAGCATAACAACAATGCATAACAGGAAGAAATCTTCATAAGCAGAGCATTTAACACACATACACAGAGAATAACACAACAGCCATGAATCTGAATCAACTCCTTCTATTAATTCAAGATCTATACATGGGTGTTCTTCTATAGTTCCTTTTCTATTCTCCTATGCTCTTTAGATTCTTCTTCCCCTTCCTGATAATTGTTACAATGATACAAATGAGGGTGTCTATATCCCAGTTTTCCCTCTTTCTTCTAGAACTATCTAATCTAAGAATTCAATTCTATCTACCTACATCTACCACTATAAATGCCTCTGTCTATCTCAGACGAGAGCATATGGCTCGAGGTCTGATTACATTTTTACCAAGGAACCTAAATTAAATGACCGCATTCATATTCAGTGCATCAACTTCAAGGGAAAATTTAAAAATTCAAAAACTTGCGCTGGACGTCTTCCAGTTGTCTTCTGCTTCCACGTTGGTTTTGCTTGTCGTGAGGGATGCTTCTGCATCATAATGTTTGCTTCCTATTATACATTTACTTTTATATGATGTGTATATGATTTCATGTTGAGTTTGGAATCTGAGAGGGAGAAGGAATGAGTTTCAATTATTTCTCTATTTGAGCCAGAGAATTCCTGCAAGGAGTCCAGTTGAAGTGTCTACAAGGAGTGCGTTGACAGAGGGTTCAAATAGAGATAGCTTTCGTTCTCATTCATCCCAAAGGTGCAGTTGGGCACACGAGCCGTGCAAGGAGTGCGCAGGCCAGTTAAATGTCTCAGGGTTGCAAACCTGAGTGAAGTATTGAAGGACTGCTGCTACAGGTGTGCGTAGGGTTGGGGGACTTCAACACTTAGTCGTGGTTGAAGATTTACCGCAAGGAGTGCGTGCAAAAGGTGTTTCTGAGAAGACTTAAGGTCGTGAGAAACATCAGGAGGGATAAGGCCTTCGAGATTGTGGAAGGACAATGCAGGGAAGATGTGACTTGAACTTCGTAAGAAGCGTTGCAAGTTTTTCATGCAAGTGGACAAATTCGTAGAGGAGCACTTGATCATTTGCAGGAATCATCAAGGAAGAACGGATGGTCGATATTTTCCAAGGAGAATTCGCGATACTCTAAGGACCATTATATCTTGCGGAGGTGCAAGGGAGGTACGAAGTCATATTCTCTAAAGGCTAAAATCTCAGGAGGGGCAGAGCCATTGATCTGAGCCAAAAGGGTCATTGGATCTATACGTATATCGTGCATCGGGGTTTCGTGGATTGAATCTCCGAAATATTGCAATAGGAATCACAATATTGCGATACGTGATATCCTGACGGGTATGAGAATAGTGTGGGCCACAAGAGTCAGCGAGGTGGACAGGTGGCACAAGCTATCAGAGTTTCGTGGCGAGAAGTCTCGATACAATAACATCCAGATTCACAATATTGTGAATTCCGAAATGCCGATGGAGTGAGGACCGTCGAATAGTCAACTTGCATGTGCGTCGAGGTTTCAACATATTGGTAGTCGGGAGTCGGCAAAGCAAGTTGCTTGACATCGCGAGTGGTGAATTCGCGATAGCAGAAATCTTGAAAGGAGGAAGAAAAGGTCAGCATTGACTATTGTCGGGGTTCGGGGTTTTGAGAATCCAACGTTCGACCATTGACCTGGCGATACCGCGAAGTCCAATCTCCCGATTTTGATGAGGGGATTGTGTGAGAGTTCTGTGGGTGCATATTTCCCGATAGGGAAATAGAAGAACATTTGAGTTCTTTAGGCTGAGAAGGAAGAAAAGATCTTGTGATGACGAGGGACTTTTGACCTGCGGGTTGAGGCGTCGACACCAAGTTGCGGCCACTTATACTTCGCATATACCCCCAACCAACGGTCGTCTTAAGTATTCATACATCTTGACTTCAACCATGTACCTCCTCCAGTTCCTAACCTCACATCATAGATTTCATGAAGCCCTTTGCGTCTTGGAGTTGCGTCCCCCTTTTTGTCGACGTCAGCACAGTTTCCAGAAGGGTGATAGTATCTTGACTCTCATTACCTTTCCAATGAGAGGTCGTCTCGGACAACATAGGGAGAACCACAATTGCTTCGTGTTGTCATTGACCCCCATAACATTCGACTTCAACACTTTCTCATGTTATGGTGGGTATTAATTTGCGACTATTGCAGTTATTTCTTATATTTACTGAAGACCTATGAATTTGGTTGGGCTATCAATGCCTACAGAATCCATGATACTTCTTACAGATGTCACTACCTACTATTCAGAGTATTTTCCTCTGCAGAATTGTCTTCTGCCTTTATCACGACCGCCCCCGAGGGCGCTGCAGTTTTCTACATCAACACATCATTCCTTTTTTATTTACATGACACGAGCATGGGGCATGCCCATCTCATTTGTACACAGTTTATTTTTACACACCTTATGGAAGGTTGGGTTCTATAGGTTCCCTTCTCCCTCCAATGGGTGACTCTTGACAATCCCACTATCTCTCTCTCTTACAATGGCACTCTTAGTAGAACAAACATTGATGGATTTCGGCTATATGTATGCTCCTAACCTCATCCATCAGGGGGCATCTGTTATCACTGAAATTTCGTCCGCAAATGGTTACAAGAATTCAGCATCGTCAAACAGTTGTGAGGTCACCCATGGACCAAAATTACCACAAAATCATTTCCAAAGGGTCAAAAACTATACAACCAGTGACAAAATTAAAGTGAACTATTCTTACACAGTGTGTGCACACACATGCACAAAACAGAAACATAGGAAAAGTGCACATGCGCCCGATGCGCGACTGTGGTCGCTAAAAGCAGCGCACATAAGAGAAAGATGCATTTATGAGAGTGGTCAGCCTCCCACCCACTTCTGGTTCAGCTTCCAAGTTGATTTGACACTCAAATCTGGACTAGATCTGACTGGATGGCTGATCAAAGACCTAAAAATTCCCTAATTAGCCTCTTTACACACTACAAGCTGGTTGCACAATACCTCAAAGAGGTGCTATAAAAAATCCCTGGATGCACTTCATTTTTCAAGGAATCCAATAGCAAAGTTATGCTGCTACTATTCTCTTGAGGAATCCTCTATTCTCACTAAGAGTATACTAGCACCATTGCATTGGGAAATCCATCTCACCCCTTGAGTGGATTAACAAAGAATTATTTCACCATTTTCATTTCAAAGTTGTAAGAAGAGCTTATTTGAGGGGGTCCAAGAGCCCTCCCTTGGAGGAAGAAGGGACTCATAGTCCTCTTTTTTCTTGGTGTTTTCTTTCACTAATATCAACATGTTGTGTCTCTTTCATCACCTTAGTGAGAAAAATAGAGGTGCTTGCAAGATTAGTTGGTTTTGCTAAGTAGGACAGCTGTAAGGAAAAGGGTTAGAGAAAGAAATATAAAAGAACAACTAAGAATTAATCTAAGAAATAAAACAACAACTAAACTAATGAGCATAGGGACATAAGGACAAAAGAAACAATGAGACCCATGTCACCAATGGTAAGGTTGATATTAGTGAAAGAAAAAAACAGGAAGAAAGAGGACTATGAGTCCCTTCTTCCTCCAAGGGAGGGCTCTTGGACCCCCTCAAATAAGCTCTTCTTACAACTTTGAAATGAAAATGGTGAAAGAATTCTTTGTTAATCCACTCAAGGGGTGAGATGGATTGCCCAATGCAATGGTGCTAGTATACTCTCGATGAGAATAGAGGATTCCTCAAGAGAATAGTAGCAGGATAACTTTGCTATTGAATTCCTTGAAAAATGAAGTGCATCCATGGCCTTTTTATAACACCTCTTTGAGGTATTGTGCAACCAACTTGTAGTGTGTAAAGATGCTAATTAGGGCATTTTTAGGTCTTTGACTAGCCACCCAGTCAGATCCAGTCCAGATTTGAGTGTCAAATCAACTTGGAAGCTAAACTAGAAGTGGGTGGGAGGCCGACCACTCTCATAAATGCGCCATTCTCTTATGTGCACGGCTTTTAGCGACCACAATCATGCTTTAGGTGCATGTGCATTTTTCCTGTGTTTATTTTTTGCGCATGTGCGTGCGCGCACTGTGTAAGCATAACGCACTCTAATTTTGTCACTAGTTGTATAGTTTTTGACGCTTTGGAAATGATTTTGTGGTAATTTTGGTCCATGGGTGACCTCATAACTGTTTGACGATGTTGAATTCTTGTAACCATTTGAGGACGAAATTTCAGTGATAACAAAAGGGACAAAACTTGGCATGCTAGACACATTAAGAAGAAGATATTCAAGGAAGGAGATCTATTTCTCCTCTATGATAGCAAATTTTTACTACATCCTGATAAGTTCAAAATGCATTGGCTAGGGCCATATGAAGAAAAGGATGTCACATATGGAGGATCTATGAAACTAAAGGACTTGACAAGAACATAAATGCAAGGAATGGTGAATGGTAGTCGGCTGAAACTGTATAGGGATAATCGACCCCCTAACTAGTAGTAGTTGTAGTGCATTAAGGAATCCACATGTATAGTGTACTATAGTATAAATTAAGAAAGAAAAATTAAAAAAAAAATACATTAAAATAAGAAAAAAAAAAGAGGAGGAAGTTGGTTGACTGGAAGAAAATTGGAAAAATTCACGCGCAACACATAGCAAAAGCAGCACAGGAACATTGGACATCATTCGCAAAGAAAATTGGACAATGAATAAATGATGAGAAAAAGTGAAAAACACAATAGAAAATTAATGTCCAGTTATATAAAAAGGGGAAAAACATGGACAAATTTGACACAATGATTTTTGAGCAAAGAGAGATTTAAAGAGAAAAACCTAGGAGAAATTTTACGAAGCAGAGAGCAATTGACCACTCTGTATCCAACATGACACATCCAAAGGTTGGCGCCCCAGGGCGATATACTAGGGTTACTATTAAGCCCTAATATTGGCTCATTAGCCCTTAATTGGGGCATATTATATTAGTAATGTTATTTTATTTATGTCGGCTTTAGGCCATTAGTTGTACTTATACCTCCTAGTCTCCTATATATACCAAGGAGACATTTTCATTTTGAATCATCTTGTACTTGAACATTTAAGTGGGGTAAAAGGAGGTTTCCCCCTCAAAGAGGCTTATTATCTGAAATTATCTCTTTTTCAAGGCGTTGAGTACTTTTTCTGAGGTTTTTCTATGCTATATTGATATTTGTTTCTTAACATATGGTATCAGAGCTAAAGGTCTTTGGGTTTCTCTACTACATCAGAGACACCTTGGAATTTTTTCTATAACTATTTTCCTACAATGTTTCAAAAGGAATGACTTGGATGATATTTAGTAGATGGATCAAGGTACGTTGGGCTCAAAATTCAGCTCCTAAGGCCTTACACTTTCTAAGATACATGCTGTACAAGATCGGGTTCTGGAATCATCCTGAAATGAGTCATTGCGGAATTTTCGCTATAAAAACGTTTTTGTAAAGTTTCAGACCCTAAACTCTGGATTTTATTTAACTAAATTAGTAAGGTATTTGTGGTAAAAAATTCAGCTTCTGGGTCATCTTAAATTTGTAGATACACCTTGTGTAAGATAGGGTATCTGACTATTCCTATTGACTAGTCTCAAGAAGGTGTTCCAGGTAAAACAATCATAACTTCTTCCTAGAGTATCCAAATTGAGTGGGACTAGTTTCATTGGATCCTGGAAAGTCCTTAGTATTTCCGGTACAAGTTTCATAATTTTATATCAATCATTTTGTGTAGGGAACACTATACAAGTGAGATCTCTTGGAAAGGCCAAAAATCGGCAAGTTGTGGGGAAGTTACCGTAAATTCCACTTGGCACATCCAATTTTGATCAGAACTATGGCATTGCAGAGAAGAAATATCATAGAACTACATCAAAGAAATTTTCATACCTAGAAGGGCCGAAACTTGGGAGATACAATAGAATACATATTGTCTAGCAGAACTACCTCAAAATCAAGGTTCAAAAGTGATACTTGGCCAACATGCCACCCAAAAAGGGAACTTCTACACCAAATAAGCCTCCAGAAAATCCTACTTGGACTCTTGATGAAGGTGAAGAAATGCGTAGG
>ML778548.1:1358128-1368857 GCA_009831015.1 Picea engelmannii
TTGTGTTAGTATTTTTTGATGATATACTAATCTATAGCAAGTCTTGGGAGGATCATGTGCGACATGTTGACAAGGTGCTACAACTACTAAAGGAGCAACAACTATATGCCAAACCATCCAAATGTTTCTTTGGAGTAAAGGGGGTGTCAAGGTAGACCCTAACAAGATTAAGGCCATGATGGACTGGCCAATTCCCAAAACATTGAATAATCTTAGAGGATTTTTGGGTTTGACAGGTTACTACCGCAAGTTTTTTCGAAACTATGGAAGAATAGCAGCACCTTTAATAGCACTAACTAAGAAGGATGCATTTTCATGGACTCCAGAGGCAACTAAAGCTTTTGAACAACTTAAAGAGGTGATGTGTAAAGCTCCTATCTTGACCACTCTAGACTTCACAAAAACCTTTATTGTGGAATGTGATGCCTTAGGAAATGGAATTGTTACTCGATAGGTCGTAAGAAGGAAGGAAAGAATTAAAGAGCCTGACAATATGGTCGAATTGGGAGAGGAAGAATACATAACTCAAATAGTGGCAGAAGGCCACCCAACCATCGACCAAAAAATAAAGGCGTAGGATGCAGCAGAGATCACACTCCCATACATCTCGGATGCCATGGTCATAGTGGAGAATATGCTTGAGAAAGTACCAAAGCTAAGGTACTTAGACCATGATGTTCAATACGCGGTGAAGTTTCCGGACCTTGTAGAGGAAACTTATTTGGCAGACACGGGAGAGATAGGACCCCTAGGAAGACACATCATGGAACCGCACAATGGATTACAGGGATGTACAATTCGGGTATCATGAACCTCCTCGACATGCTCCACTTCGGGTGTAGTAAGAATATCAGACATTGTGTCAAGCAGTTGTTTTCCAGGGTACATGGAGGTATCTTTTGGATGGATAGGCCATTCCCCATTGATGTGGGGTTGATTTACAAAATTACAGGGTTTCCTACTATTGGCGCACAAACCAAAGAGTACTTAGAGGATAAATCATGAGAGAAATAAATTACGAAGATATTAAAAGAGTAGTTTGGAACAAAAAAGGGGAACTCAAGAATAGTCATCAAAGACATCAACGACATCGCAACATAGTTTTCCAACAAGATAATGGCTTGCAAATTGTTGAGGAAGTGTAGGAAATAAGAGGCCCCAACAAGAGTCATAGCATTAGTTGTGCAATGCACAAAAGGGGTAATGTTTAGTTGGGCGTCGTACCTGTTAAACCAATTTTTTATTGACTATAGTGATGCACAAGACAATGGCACCAATTTCCATTATTCCTTGCTCCTCATTCGCATCACTTTGGTAGCTTGGTAGGAACCAAAGCTCTCGGATTTTATAGACAGGATGGGGAAGTGCTATGCAACAAGTTATGGAACCCTATGGAAAGCCAAGGATACTAAATTAACAAGAAAATAGATCAATGTTTTCCATGGTTCTCGAATACATACAACAGAGAATGAAAAATGTATGGAGGATTCCCGTTGAGGTGATCGAGGAGAACGAAGGAATTTACAGGTTTAAGGCATCCAAACATCACATGTGGATGAAGGCTACAAGGGACCCAAAGAAAAAATGGTTGGAAATGTAGTACTTTGTATCCAGAGAAGAGGTTGACTAGATCATCAAAGACTAGCCCATGCAGTAGAAGGTGCCAGCAAAAAAGAAAGAACTTACACCCGAGGATAAAATAGAGGAAAGCACATTGACAAAGACAAGTAGCATGGATGACTACACTAGAAAGGTTGCAGATCAAACTCAAGCGTCTGGAAGCAGCACAACAACAAAACATCATAGGAGGAAAGAAATAGTTTCAAGGGAAGAATTCAAGGGCGATGCCAAGAATGGAGAAACCTCTCAGCCAGAAGAGGAGGATGCATAAAAGAAAAAGAGTGGGGAGAAACCCTCACAAGCGAAGAGAATAATAGCGCGGGAGGAGGAAACACGAAAGAAAATGAAATGCCAAAAGAAGCCTCAAGTAATCACAATTACAAAGGACGATGCTGAGCTAATGGAAGATAAAGTCCAAGACAGGGGGGAAGATGTTGTACGCGCAACAAAGGTGCAGAGGGAGGAGATCATGGATAAGTTCGTGGAAGTCCATGATACCCTACAAAGGTTGTAGATTCTTACAGTGGAGCAAGTTACAATGCAATAGCCAGTAAAGACACAACAAAATCCTACATAAAAGGAACAAGAAGAAACAACTGATATAGTGGTGAAGGGAAAAGACACCTTCACAGTCACACAAAATATGTTGTGAGTTGATGAGGAGACAAAACGGAAACCAGTTGGGGATATAGACCAAATTGAGCTGGTTATGATGCAGATACCTACAAAGGCACTATACGAACTACAAGATAGTGCGATGCAATAAGTCCAATTTAGAGCCCGCACAGATTCCACCAACTTGGAAGTTGGTAGGGAGGTTGCAAAGGTGTTAAAAATTACCTATGACTGGTTGAATCTATAGAAAGAGGAGGAGAATAAATGCACAAACAAGTTAGATAAGGGACTGACAACATTCTATAACAACATCCTAGATTGTGCACAGGAGACAAAAGACACACCAAAAGGAATTTTTTGGAGAATTGTGCAGCTCATGGAGAGATACCAATAGAAGATCACAAAGCTCACGAAAAAATTGACTCTGATTACACCACTAGAAGTCCAAGATCAAAGAGAACATGAGGCTACTACACACATCAAAAATATTGTGCAAGAAGATAAGGTAGTGGAATAACTATATGAGAAGACTGCTCAAATGTGGACTAGCATGGAAGATGAAAAAATCCAACAAATAGACCTAAAACCAAGAGAAGATAACGACAAACATGCAAAAATTAAAGCATAAGAAGAAGGAAATGGCCATCCTAGAAAGGATGAGGAATGCGCAGGATATGAGGAACCTGTAGGTAGAGTTGAAGGCTGCACAGGTAGATAAGAAATAAATACAGGTTCAGTTGGAGCCACTACAGTAGGAAGCAGAGGGGATAATAGAAAAACTATAGGCAGAGAAGGGGAAAATAGAGAAAATACACACATAATGCATGACAGTGATGGAAGGGCACATTACAGTGCAGAGTCTGGAAAATATGGCAGAGAAGATCACCCAAGTTAAATAGAAATTCATTCATCTTGAAAAGGTGTTCCAAGAGTTGCATCTAGCCATACAGTGTGCAAACTAAGGTACAGTGGCTTGGGACGAGCCACATATCAGTTTTGGGGTCCTGTTGGCGTAGACCTATTTTGTAAGGGAAATTTTTTTTTTGGGCATAGGCCTATTTTGGGTGCAGGCATATTTTTGGGAAGAGAAGCCTATTTTTGGAGTGTGTGCCATAGGTGGTGGAAAAGCAACATATAGAACAAGAAGGAAAATCAACATGCTGAAAAAGAAGGAAAAGAAGGAAAAGAATATGGAGGAAAAGCAGCATGGTGCGAATGAAAACAAACCTATCCATTTTAGGGTTAGGGTTTTGGACGTGAATGTAAAGGCTATGAGCAAATATAATAGTATAAATAAGGCCTAGGAGGTCTAGTAAAAGTTGGTCAATTAGTAAAAGAGAGATAGTTTGGTCTGAATAAGCTAGTTTATGAGGGTTAGGTCACAGAATGTGGGGCCTGGTGTGGTCTAGTCCTCCTCACATAGGGTACTTACCTTCCTTTTGATTGTAAACTTGAAGAATGTGATGCGCGAAACATAGATTTTGAAGAAAGATGAAAAAAAGAGAAGAAGAGAAAAATATTTTTGGACGTATCCCTAGGGGGTGAACCACAGTAAATCTACTGTGTTAATGTGTCTGAATGATGTTTTTACTTTTATGTTGATTATAAATTAAATAATGAATGGTTAAGTTTGATTATGACAACATCCATGCATAGTTTGATTAATGAATGAATACTAGAGCTAGACGAATGGATAATAATGTTTATGCATGAGGAAAAGGAAAAGTAATACAATCCCAATCCCTTCCCTAACATCAAACACCTAAGTATTGAAGTCCCCCATAAAGCTATCTCAGGTGAGACTGCATTGTGCACTCTAGACACAATGTTTCCTTATGGTTTACTAGGAGGGATGATAGTTTGAGGGTTTTGTTGGAAACCTATTGAGATCGAAACCTGAGTCATCCCAAGCGTCCAACACTATGCCACATTTCTTGCATAACTTCTCAAAATTATTTCCACATAATCGACCACCATTTTCATTTCGCAACACCTTAATCTTCTTATATATCTGGTTTTCTACAAGGTATTTAAACTCTTTGAATTTCTCAAAAGGATCTGATTTCTTCCTTAGGAAATATATCCATGACTTCTTTGAAAAATAATCTATGAAGGAGACATAATATAGGGATCCAACAAGTGAAGGAACTGTTACAGAGCCAAACACATCACTATGAACCAATTCTAGAATCCTTTTTTCCCTTATCACTCCAAATGGGAACCTCACCGGATTTTTTTTCCATATATGCAATGTTCACAAAAATCGACTTCTAAATTGCATTTAGGAAAACCTTCGACCATACCCTTTTTATGCATAGATCAAAGCCATTTTTCTCTAATGTGTCCCATTCTCTCATTCCATAGCATGGTCGGGTCAACCCGACGAAGACTTGTCGAGTCAGTTTGAATTGACTCATCCCAAGATGATTCAAGTCGAGTCGAAATCAATTCGAATTTAGGGAAAAAAATGTTGTTACATCTAGTTGAGTCGACATTCCCTAGAAACTTGTATAGGCTTTCTAAACTAGGAGGAAATTTGTGACCACCCACCTATTCCACTAGCTCAAAACAGGGGTTTCCAACTTGGCAGTTTTTCTACAACTTTTTGGGTCTTTAACTTCTGGGACCATTTTGAGGTCCTAAACAACACTTTTTTGGATTGAAATAGTCACATTGTAGGATTTAGATAGATTTTGACAAAAAAATGTGTATTCCTTAGATAGACCTTTCCAATGAGCTATTGTGCACCCCAAATGGAAATCTTATGCAAAAGTTATTCCCTTGGGAAGTTGATGTACCAACTACCCCCATCGGGGCCCGCGAACCTTTTGGAATTTCATCTTTTGGGGTTAGGGTTTTAGATTTTATTTATGTTAAAAAGGCCTATAGAGCCTCATTGTAAACATCATCATATTATTGCGAATGAGCATATCCATCACATCTCTTCTCAGAGATAAGTTTCCACCATTCTAACGAGTCATTCACTCTCTAATTTTACAGTTTCTCTACATTCTCTCATTAATAAAAAAAATTCATTACTGTATTTATGTGTTTATTGCAATATCTTCATATATTTCATTGTTATATCTCTTCCTTCATTTTGTTCTCAAAATAATCTGGATCAATGGTATTAGAGAAGGCTACTCCTTTTCGTTTCTTAGTGCATGTCCCTGATGAGGTTAGGGTATAGAGAGTTGGGTCTCAAGCTAGTTTCTCTTGAGTAAAATTGCTCTCGCCAACCCAAGCGACCTCCCATGGTGGAAGAGAAGAGATATGAGGGAGCATAAGATCCCATCAATTTTTTTCTCATGGAATCCCTTGCACAATAGAGGAATGATATGTTGGAGAATTTTTCCCAAATCCTTCAACGATTGTCGACAATAACATGTGCATATTCGTCAACGAGTTTCTTTGGAGACGCTTCCCCATTCAAGGTATAAGTTAATTTTGATATTCTCATATTTGAAGGTCATATCAATGCAGATTCTTTGGAAAAATGGTTAGATCTGATAAAAGGTTATTTCTTTGTTCACAATTTTTATGACAGACAAAATATCACCTTTCCACTCCTTAAGGATCTCCTCCATGTGGGAAACTTATTGGGAGAAAATTCCACATAGGAGTTTGGAATATTTGGGGCCGAGCCCACTTGGGATTTTTTTATTGATGCAGTCAAGGAGAAATATTACCCTATGGGAAACTATGATGACTAGTACATGAGATGGACCACACTGCATCAAGAGAGAGACCAAACAGTGTCAAAGTTCACAAATATTTTCCATACCTTGCGCACCAAATTGGGTATCAAAGACTCTAAGTAGCATCTGGTTCTAAAATACTGCAAGGCTCTACACAAGTAAATCCAAACCAAAATTAATTTTCTTGACATCTCATCACTGAGAGCAGCTTATCGATATGATGCCAAAATTGAGCAGAAATTTAAGCATCAGAATAAGCGAGAATTTGGGTCTGCAAATATGCAACAACCAAAGTATGGTAAAGGAAACCCTTATCCATAGAATATCCAACCTCAAGAAATCTAGTCCAATATGCAGGAAAAGAAGAGAAACGAGAAGACAAAGAAGGACACTCAGAAGTGGTGTGACTTCCACAAAATACCTTGGAACAACACTGATGAATGTTGCTTGAAACAATCATTGGTAGTCGATATCAAAGAAATATAACCAATCCATGAATCATACTCTGATTCAGACAATAATAAAAGGAGGTAAATAATTGATGCATAACCCACTGCTAATGTTGCGACTGCAAAATTCCAACCAGAAGAACTAGAGGATCATGAGGAGGGGGAGCACCTTTTCCATTCATAGATGTAGGTGAAGGGGACCCCACCACATTTTATTTTTTATAGCAGAATCCATAAGAACCTCATCTCACCATAGGTCATCAAGTAGTTGGATTTGCTGACCACACCACACCCACAACCATAATACAACATCAGATGGCTTCGCTAGGGATGAGATCTTCGTGTCAGCCAACAATATCACCTGTCATACATCATCAAGCCCTTCAAGGATGAGGTATTGTGTGATTTTTCCCCACTGGAAGTTTTTGATGTTCTGTTAGGCCAACCATATATGTGGAGGCATCATGTTGTTTATGAGTCTTGACCCCTTCAAAATCTGTTCAGAACAGAAGGAAAATACAACCATTGTAGCCTTGGCCCAAGACCCTTCTATCTAGTAGAAGAAGATAAACAATATTGTACAAGATCACCAAGATGTTCCTACTACATGTACGGTGGTACCACCACACTTCCCAGTCAAACTAAGTTATATTAAATCCTTTCATGCTCTTTATGTTTCATCTTCACCAATAGATTCCTCCCACACTCAGGAAGATCATGCATCTAGATTAGTTAAATAGATACAACCCCTCCAACAATAGGTTCATAACAACCTTCAACAAACTAATCAAGAAAACTTCTTTAGCAAGGCAAGGAACTCCCTAAGGTTTAGATTCAACAAAACTTCCCCGAGGACTTGACACAATGGACACCATTGCTTCCTAAAGGGGGAGGATTGATCCAAGCAGAAATCGATGACCACCTGTTGGTTTGACTTTCTCTTTCTACCTTTATTGGGCTGACCTAGGTTCAGTTCTATTGTGGTTTCTAACAAAACCTCTCTAAAACTATCGCCCCCTCAGGTAAACCAGAAGGCAACGCAGTAGAAAGAGTGCACTGCGCAGTCTCACCCGAGATAGTTCTATTGGTGGATTCAACGCTAAATTTCTTGCAGCCTGGGAATGAGTGGGGATCTGGGATTACACTCTGTTATCTTCATTTGTTACTCTAACATTCATCTTATATTGAATACCTTTTCATTCTTACTCATGTATGTAAAATAGCAGCTCTAACTAGTCATTCATGCATTTGTCCAACATCTAATCATTGAAAGTAATGGAAATACACAATATTCTATCCAATAACACATGATATACCATGGATCACCCCTCCTGGGCTACATCCACAAAGATTTGGTTGCTCTACTCTTTTATTATGGTGTTTCCAAAACTTCAGTGCCACATGCATTAAAATTCTCCATCAAACAAGTTGATATCTAGAATTAGATGAACTCGGTCCTCTTGGTGTCTACTCTGTGGCCGGTAGACCCTGTGTAGGACCATGTTGGCACTTATTTTTTGTCTTGATTTTCTTTCAAATTGAGTTGTTTTCCCCCATTGTACCTATTGTTTATTTTATTTTTATGGCTAGTGCCATTCTCGCCTATTTGTTGCACGGGGACTATGCTACCTTGCATCTGGATATGTATTGTTGGCATTTCTCTTGGAATATCTAGCACTTTCCATTCCTCGAGACACTCTTAGACCTCCATGTGGATAACCTACATCATCACACAATACTTCAGCTGCAACCACTCCTTGGATGGATCTGTCTTTGCTTTTAGCCACATACTATGGCGTGATGTCTAGAAATTCACTATCTGTCCAAACTCTTGGAGAGTTTCTGCAGAGATCCTCCATGTATCCGCCAAGCTATTCTAGATATCTATTAAGTACTAAGTGAATATGTTTTTTTTGAATCTATTTACCTTGGGATCTTTTGTGCTTCGAAACGACATGTAGCACATTGTGCCACATTTTCCTGTCCTTGGCAGGAACATAGTGTATGTAGGTTTGTGCCACCCCATAAGTGCAATGAGGATAAGTAACCACGAGTAGTGGAACTTAGAGCCCCATTATTGTGCACCCTTGCAATATTGAAGGAAAAAGTTTAGTAAGTAAAGGGCCCAACTCATCAAGCTCACCTTTGCGCACTGCACCACGACTGTTAATACTCCTGTGGGCACTTCTTCTTTTCGGCACTTGCGCATTAATTTTCAACTAATAAATCTTATTGCAAACCGTGTTGCATGATCATTGATTTCATTGATCCTGATACCTCTATTACCCCTCTCTGTGCCATACTCTTCTTTGATCTCATCTGAGATGGCTTTTGCCTTAGTCTTGTCTTCTAGGTATTGTTTCAACTTCTCCCCATATATGGGTAGCCCTGTAATCATTGTGATGAGATCGAAGTTGATCGACACTAGCCTATCCATCCGCAATATGCCTTTGTGAAACCTTGATAATAGTTTTTTTACACATTCGTTTATGTGTTTCTCATGCCTAAAGTGCAGTATGTATAGTAAGTTCATGATTTCGGTGTTGTGCAGTTCCAGGATCCACTATGCATGCTCCAATAGTGGTGTACCTGATGGGCCTTGTCCTCAGCTATCCAGATAGCTTTGTGTTGCCAAATATGGTAAATTTATGGTGTTAGAGACATCATGGTTGGAGTATTTAAGGCTATCAAATCCTCCTACCATGTTATCGTCGGTCTCCACTCCCTTGGGAACTTTTGGCATCACTATACCTAGTTCTTCCTGTGTGCGTTGTACCCCCTGCACATTGCTTTCTTCTCTCACCTTATTTTTCCCTTGTGGGGACGATACCCCACCCTCTCATATGGAATCTTTCTCTATTTCATGGTTTGGTTCTAGCTCTAGGCCCTGTTGCATGGAACCCATGGCCCATTCTTCTTGTTGTGGACCTTTCCCCTTGGACACGTCATATTTCATCCATTTAGTGTCCTCTTCTTGCTACTTGAGCTCATGTGCGGGTTCCTACTCCTCTTCCAAATGCAATGTGGTCTTATCGTACTCTGGTGTGTGGATTTAATCCACATCCACCACTATGGGAATCTCGTTTGTTCTGGTTTGTGACACCTGATTTCTACTCCATGTGTTTCGTCTAGTTCTGCTTGACACTCCAACCCTCGGTGGTGACATGGTGAGAAAATATGACTTGTAGACTTCCAAATCGACATAGTCTTGCACAAATTCGCACTCTATTTCTCTTCCACTTGGCTCTGTGTTCTTCTCCTTAGAAAATAACACAATGATTCGCTTCCCCCCTTTTTTCCGACTTTATAGCATGACGGAGAAGTAACAGTTGTGTCGCGCTGAAAGTTGTCACTTTTTCATTTTTTGCGGTGTTTCCTGTGCGATGTACCTTTCTACCGATTAACTTCTCTTTTGTGTGTGGTTGTTACCCATGATTTTGGTCATCATGATGATGTATTGATGATGGTGTACTCAAGCTCTTCATAAGAACTTTCTCTTGAGAAAAGTTACCTTCATCTCTTCCCAAAAAACTCATTTTTGAGGAAAGATCACAGGCTTCTAGTATATTTGGGTGTGAGAATGCATGATTCTCGCAGGCTGCCTTAAGCTAGGTTCCGAACTTCTTGCACTGTGTTGAACAGCTAGGGTGTGAACTCTTCCTAAAGCATGGAAAAATATGAATTCTCGATGTTTCTAGAAGGGAATCTTCTAGAAGGATGGGTTGGCATTCAAATGGTTATCCTAGAACTGGATTCCCTGATATTTTGGGATCATTCTTATCCAAATAACTAATTCATTCTCTCCTATATATTGAGGGAATTCTCATGGAAAAGGTTAAGCAAGATTCATTGGAGAATTGGTGAAATAATTGTGTGAAGGATTGAGCTTGAATAGTAGCTTGGAGAGTCCAGCAAGTCTATCAAAAGGAGTTGATCTTCTTCATGCAAAGATTGAGAAAGTGTGTGTGTGGGAGCCAAGAGCCATCGAAAGGAAGTTTGCAACATCAAGGCTTAGGTTGTAATCTTTACTTTCAATTAATATAATACAGTGGCATGTCCCTTTCCCATAAAGTTATTTCCACTTTATTGTGTAATTCCTTGATCATACACATAGGTTGACTATTGAATAGATTGTGCTATCTTCACTTTGGTTGGTTTGTGTTTCCTTGGTCTTGACTGCACGAGAGCACTGGAGTGAAGCGGGAGCAACAATGTTAAGGTCCTAACCCGCACATAGGTAGATCAATGTATTCGGATGTAATAAAGGTCAATATTAATAAGACCTTTCAATAAAATAGAATAAGGTGGATGTAAGAAGACCTAATAGAAGCTTCCGCTTCTAGAAGG
>ML778548.1:1374925-1393671 GCA_009831015.1 Picea engelmannii
GTATATCATTTCTGTGTATTGTGAAGATTATGCTGGATATTTCACTGTTATTCTGTTATTTCTAGCATTTCGTTTCTGTTCTGCATATTTTATATATCTGGTATCTTGCAAACAAAGACCATAGGAAGTGATAATAAGGTATGTTATTTGTTCTTGCCTCCTAGTTAATTCAATGGTCAAAACCTAGGGAAAGAGTCATGTCCTGTCCTGTTTTGTTCTAGATCCAGGTGGATCTAGGGAGATCTGTTAGTGTCTGCACCTACCGACTAATCCAATAACAGTGGTGTTTTCAAACCTTGGTTTTCTTTCATCGCACTATTTTTTTCTACCAGTTCTATTTTGTCAAGACCCTTCATGTGCGCCGATCTAATTTTGTTTTTATCCCCTTTTTATTTTTTTATGGATTTTCTTCTTTTTCTTCTTTTTATTTGTTTTTTCTCATTTTATCTCCCTTACTTCTACTATAATACACTATATACATTTCTTCTTACTGCATGGTAAATTTCTAGGTGCTAGGAGGTCCACTGTTCCTATACAGTTTCAGTCAACTCCCATTGATCATTCCTTTGAGTTTTGTACCTACTAAGTGTTTCAACTATAAAACTCCCCCTTCTATGACAATCTTCACTTGATATGGTCCCAACAAATGCATTCTGAATTTTCCTGGGTGCTGAAGAAATTTACTATCATACACCACGACTAGGTCTCCCTCCTTGAAACTCTTCCTTTTAATATGTCTGTCATGCCATGATTTGTCCCTTTCTTTCTGTACTTATTGGTGAAATATTTTTAGAATCCTATCTTCTTCCATCTCCATTATCTCACTTATCCTTTCTTCTACTGTTCCTCATTCTGTCATGTTGGTGATTGTTGCTACGCGTAGACTAGGTACCAAAAATTCTAATGACACCATTGTTTCTTGTCCATACACCAACCTGAATGGTGTCTATCCCATCAAATTTTTTCATGTAGTCTTTTATGTCCATAATACTATTGGTATCTTCAAATCCTAATCGTCCCTGTTGACATTGGAGATCTTTGTCAATGCATTCTCTAGGATCTTATTAAAGGCTTCCACTGTTCCATTTACTTGAGGATGATATGGTGTACTCTTTTGATGATAGACTTCAAACTCCTAAGTCATAGCCTTGATAGTACTATTGATGAAGTGAGTTCCTTGGTTACTCATCAAAATCCTTGGGCATCCAAATCTATTGATCACTTGCTCAAAAAGGAAGTGTGGTGTTGTCTCTATGCTAAAATATTTTAGTGGTGCTACTTTTTTCCATCTCGTTAAGTATTATGTTGCAGCAATAATATACCTTTCTCCTGACCTCTTTGTTGGTGGGTTAATTGGTCCCACAAAATCTATTGCATATTTATAGAATACTTGCAAGGTTACCTATGGTTTTAGGGGCATCTTGTCCCGTCTATTAGGTTTTCCAACCCCCTAAAATACATCACATCTCTCGCAGTTTTCCTTTTCATCTCTATGAATGGTCGGTCACCATAGTCCTTCATGCAATAAATTTTGTGTGGTATATTTTCCTGCATAATGTCCTCCATCTATTCCCTCATGATCCTCTGCTAAAATCCTAGGCCTCTCATTTTCTAGTACACATCTTCTCAAGATGTTTTCAGTGTCCATATTGTATAAGTGTCCTGCAATCAATTGATAGTCTACATCTCTTACTACCATATTTTTCTTTTATTCAGTGTTTAATTCTTGTGGCGAAGTCCCTGTACTCAAGTATTCAATAATGTCAGCAAAATATTCATCATCTACTTGGACTGAAAATAAATGTTCATCAGGGAAGTTGTCCTCTAAATTTATAGGTTCCTCTCCATTGGTGATTCTCGATAGGTGATCGGGTCCTGCATTCAACTTCCCTGGTTTGACTATCACTTCAAAGTCAAAATCATGAAACAACAGTAACCATCTATAGATCCCCCCCCCAACACTGGCTTATTGACTAGGTACTTGAGGGAAGAATGATCTCTGAACATTTTAAAGTGTTTCCCAAGTAGGTAGTGTCTAAATTTTTGTAGTGCATATACCATTGCTAGGCCTTCTCTCTTTGTAGTATTTTAGTTCTTCTCTGACTCTGATATTTTTTTACTTGCAAATGATATAGGATGGTCTAACTCTCCCACTTCTAGTTGCACCAGAATATCTCCTAGTGATATGGATGATGCATCTACATGCACATGAAATGTGTTTTCCTAGTCTGGAAATACTAGTATAGGTGTTGTGACCATTTTTTTCTTTTAGAGTGTCCAAACCTCGCTGATAGTCCTCATTCCACTGGAATTTACTATCCTTCTTCAATAGTTTATCCATCAATGCATTGATCTGTGCATACCCTTTTATGAATTTCTTGTAGTAGCATGTGTGTCCCACTATTTCTCTCAACTAGCATACTGATTTGGGTGGTGGTAAGTTAACAATGGATGAAACCTTTGAAGGATCCACCAATAGCCCTTGTTTTCAGACTATATGTCCCAATAATATTCCAAAAGGTGTCCCAAAGATTCACTTCTTAATATTTAAAGATATTTGACATTGCCTGCATATTGCCAACATCATCCTTAACACCTCTAAATGATCTTTCAATAGACTGTAGACAGTCCAATCATCCAGATATACTTCTAAAAATTGATGGACGAATTCTTTGAACGTAACTATGACTACTCTTGAGAATATTTTTGGTGTGTTATTCATCCCAAAAGGCCTGAATCAGTACTGGTAGGATCCCCATGCTATGGAAAAAGTGGTCTCGTACCTGTCTTCTGGAACTATATTGATTTGATGGTATCCTGAGAATCCATCTGTGAATGAGTATGCTTCCTGGCCTCCTACATTCTCTTATACCTCATCTATGAAAGGGGTGGGAAAAGGGTCATGTAGGCAAGCATCATTCATATTTGTCAGATAGACACATATCCTTATGCCTCCGTTCTTCTTCTCCTAGACTACCATAGGGATTATCCATTCTGATTCTTCTATTGGTTCTATGATTCCAGCGTCCAACATTCTGTCAATTTCTTCTTTTACTTTCTGCTTATATATTGGGTTCAGTATATATGGTCATTGTCTAACTGATCTAGCCTAAGGTTTGAGAGGTATCTTAATCTCTCCTAGCGCTCATGTTATGCCTTTCATCTCTATAAATGTTGTTGGGAACATGTCACTGTATTCACGCAACAACTATGTTATTCTTTCTACTGTTTGTTCATCCCAATAATCTCCGATACTGGCCATTTTGGGATTATCAATTGTCCCAATATTTACTTTCTTCACCTTGATTTGTGTGAAAAATACTTTTGATTCCAGAGATGGACCTTCCACCTCTCTTTATCCTTCAATTTATGTAATTTTAATGTTACATGGTTCATCTTCATCTGGTGCTTCTTCTTGCACATGATAGCATGATAGTAGTTATTTCACTATCTGTCTATTCTATTGTTGATACTCGGTTATAAGTTCAACCTGTAGTTCCTTAATAAATATCACCCCTCTAATTTGTTTGAGTGTTGAATCAATGTTGGGGTTCTCATGCTCAAATGAGAAAGTGACTGTAAAATTATGATGTAATGTTGTCCATTCTGCACTGCCTCTGCGCAGTTCCTGGTCTACATACCAGTTTTTTGGAATTCCTTCCAATGTGTGAATAAAGTGATGAGGACATTATTCTATTGGTGTCATTTTCTATAGTGTTCTTCACTTCTCCAAGTGTTCTGTTGGTGTCCCATGTCCATCATACCTTTGCAATTGATTGCTTCCCTATTCTATGCCAAATATGATGTGCAATAATCGCTTACATCGGTACCAATCCTTGGCTCTCTTTGTGTGCACCCCACCATGTTGTAGGTGTTTCCTTTAGTGTTATGTCCAGAGATAAGGCCCTCTAATTCTCTAACACTTCATCTTTGTATCTTATTAGGAATTATTCTAATTCATTCACCCCATGAAAACTTGGAGGTTCTCTTATCTTTGTACTTACCCATCTTATTTCATGGTCTATTCTTGTGCACCTTCTTGTGGATACTTCATGTAACCTATGCTACCAATTCTCCAACCCTATATCTGATTCTGAAGTGCATGATGTAATGCTTCTCTAGTTGAGTACTCCATCTTTAGTTGGATTTACATAATCTTCTTCTCGCGCGGTGGTTCTGTATAACTGGTTGATTTCCTCCAGGTCTAAGAAAGTGGGTTCTACAAACCTTTCTCCTTCTAATGGGTCTAGTGGTGCAACTACTCTATACTCTCCTCACTCAAATTCCATATTCCTTTTCTTAAAATTGATTATGGCATGGTTTTCAAATGCCCAATCCAAGTCAAGCAATGTTGGATATGGTGTTGTTCCATCCACTATTTCTGTCACTTCAAAATCAGCTTTAGTGCGCACTCCATCCAGATCTACTGTCACACCCTTTAGCCTTCCAATTGGAAGAACCATGTGTTGATTTTCTATTTTCAGTTGAACTAGTGAATATCCTAATGTGGGATCTCCCATACATTTCCATGTCTTCCTGGGTAACACATTTACTTCGGAGCCTAAATCTAGTATAATATCCCCCATGTTGAAATCTCTAATGTTGGCATTCAATATTAACTCTCTACTTGTCCTCCTCCTTGTATGCAAGTGATTAATTGTTCTCTTCTCTAGCTTTCCCTCTACGTCTGTGTTACATATTTCTAACATATTATGTAATACTTTAATAGATGATGGAACATTTAGTAGTTTAACACAGGATTGCAGAAAATCCTTTATGGTACTTACTTGTCCTAGGGGTTTTGCTTCAATAGTTTGATCCAGCTATGAAGGCATATCGTACGTTGGTACATCCTAAGTATGTTGTGCATTTGATGTATATGCAATGTCTGTGTTCAATAATTCTTATCTGGCTTGCTTGAATAGCTCCTTTTCATTCTTTGCATCAAACTGCTTCTGTGGTTCAACATTATTCTTCACCCGTTGGTGTTGTGTTGGATCTTGTCTTACTGCGTCATCTCATCTTTTAGCTCCTCCACGCATAATGATGTTGATATTTCTTCCATCATCCCTTGCTTCAGCATAAATCCATTGGATATTTTGATTGTTCTGATTCCTCTTTTCTTGGATTTTCCCCAATAGTGTCGAACAATATTTTGTGTCGTGATCCGATGCACGACAATACATACATGTTGCAGGTGGAAGTGGACATTCTCTTGCATAGTGTCCTGGTTTTTTACAGTTATGGCATACCACCAATCCTCTTCCTCTTCCAAATCCTCCTCTACCTCGTCCTACACCTCTGTAGCCAACTCGATCTCCTCGCAGGGCGTTGTACTGAGGCACCTTATTATACTATACAGGATTATACTGTGCTTGCGCGGTATGGTAATGTGGAGCAATGTTATATGGGGTTGGTACTTGGTTAAATTGTGGTGTAGATTTCCCTTCCATCATTTTTTCCTGCACCCTATAGGTTTTTGATGTTATTTCCCTCATTAGCTCCATTGTCCTGCAATATTTGTCATCATGGCCCACTAACTTGCAAAAGTTGCAATATGAACTCTTAGTCACTGTCTGGTATTTTTACATCATTGGACATTGATATGGATCATGCCCCTACATCTTACATATCTCACACCATAGTCCTCCTGTCAGAAAAGGGTTTGGGAGTCCTCTTGCCATGTACTACGCGAATGTTGGGCATTCGTTCTTGTGATGTCCTTCTGTCCTACATGTGGTACACCAAACAACTTCTCTTTTGTCCTTACTCATGTTCTGGTTCAGTTGAAATGATAAATTCTTCAAATCCTCCTTCAACTCCTCTATTGTTGGATCTATCTTCTGATATTGGATCTCTTCTAGTTGTAAGGATTCATGCAGAGCCTCTGCCTGAGTTTGAAACTTTTTCTATCTCAAAGGGTATTTTAGATGTGGTAGCAGAGAATTCACAAATAGATGTCTACGTTGCATATTTTTCATGACATACTTTAGCTTCCCCTTCAATCGTTTGAATCTCTGGTCAATCTCCCAAAAAAAATCCCATGGTTTCTGTCTGATCTCTATCATCTCATTCATGTACTAATCCTATGAGCTAGGATTCTGGAATTCATTTATTAACATCTTCTTGATTTCCACAATCGTTCTGGTTTTTCCTGGTGGACTGTTTGCAGCTAATCTCATGTACCAATCCAGCGTGTGGTTTCTTAGTGTGATAGCTAACTGCGCAAGTTTTGTATCCTCATCTACGATATTCTTTTCTTCCCAAATAGTTTCATAGATGAACAAGTGCTTCTGAGGGTCCTTCGATGCCTCTCCCTTGAATTCTGGTAACATGATGGTGGGATCATGTCCTTCCATCCTGAATGATGAGCTACTACCTCCTCGCAGTGTAGATCCTTGACTAATTCTTCCGGAACTGGCTCCCCCAGTTGTTCCTCCATGTGTAGATGTACTTCTTGTTTTTTTTCTTCCAATGAAATTCAATTTTCTAAATGGTGATGTTCTCTCTGGTGTATTGGTTGCACATGGGTTTATGGGTTCCACATTGACACTGATATGGATAGGATTTCTACCTTTTGTTCTTTCCCTTGGACCTCTTATCTTCCTTTCATATGTTGCGCACAGGATTTCCTCAATCTTCTCCACAACTCGAAGATCCTCTACCTCTTCTTCATCACTTTCCAAGCCTTCCCTCATGGCTATGGCTCTCTTCTTATTGTTCATATTGTATTGGTAGGGTGCTCTATTGCGCATTCTTCCAGTTGTTTTCATGATCTTCTTGATTTGGTCTTCCTCCATCATTATTGGATCCAAGGCCTCCTCCTTCTTTCCTTTATCCATCTCTTCCTCCATTTCTTCGTCTCTTGTCAGTGATTCCCCCCTTCCCCCATGCACACAGGGAATTTTAGTTGTCTAATGGCATTGTCATTACACCTTTTTTATATAGTGAAATCTTGATAGAAGTATACAACAATATAATATACCTACCTCTAGTTCCCTTCAAGAACTATTGCTTTGTTGCACTGTAAGACTTTGCAATATCTACTACAAATTCTGTGATAAATCCTGCAACAATGTTGTCTAACCAGAAATCTATTGCTCGTGTAAATTTATTGTCAACCTATTGTAATTGTGTGATCTCCACAAAATTCCACTCTACATGTCTAATTTGATTCGTAGGGTGGTTTTCTTTCAACCTCAATATCCACTCCTACAACAGATGCGGGAAATCACAGAAAAATACTTCATGCAAGTTGCTAAATACATACTTGTCCAAATATTTGCGTGATGTTAAATTTGGGTTTCTTTTATCTTTCTGCACAAATTCCAACTCCTTTTTTCTCAACTATCTCTTAATATCAGCCTTCGTTGGGTTCCATGGTATAAACATCCCCTTTTATAATCTCATTCTTTTTAACGTTTCCTCACTTGATCTGACATTATTTTCCCGGTTCTTCAACATATCTCATTCACTCAATCCCATTTTGTTCCATATGGAAACAAAACCATTTGTTGGTTTTCTTTTCTCTTGCTACCTTTCTTGGGATGAACCACGTTCAATTCTACTATGGTTTCCAACAAAACCCCTCTAAAACTATCGTCCCCTTTGGTAAACCAGAAGGAAACGTAGTACACAGAGTGCACTGCATAGTCTCACCCGAGATTATTTTATTGGTGGCTACAATGCTCAAGTTCTTGCAGCCTAGGAATGTTTGGGGATGTTGGATTATACTCTGTGATATTCATTTGTTACTTTAACATTCATCTTATATTGAATATCTTGTCATTCTTACTCATGTATGTAAAGTATCATATCTAACTAGTCATTCACGCATTTGTCCAACATCTAATCATTGGAAGTAAAGGAAATACATAATATTCAATCAAATAACACATGATATACCATGGTTCACCCCTCCTAGGCTATGTACACAAATATTTGGCTTCTTTTCTCTTTTATTATGGTGTTTCCAAAACTTCAGCGCTGCGTGCATTACAATTCTCCATCAAAGAGGTCAAAATCTACAATGAGGCAGACTAGATCACACCAGGCTCCTCGGTATGTGATCTAACCCTCAATATCTACCCTCTTTCCTCTCCTCATCTGAACATCTTACAACACAGATTGTATTTACAGTCATTCTTCCTTCGAACAACATAGTAACAATGACCAACCAAAAACCCAACCCCAAAACATGAACCCTGACCTAGACCTCCTAGGGACCTACTTATACATTTTTTTGGATTACTAGCCATTACATTCTCTTACCAAAACCCTAACCCTATCATGTCTAGGTCTTCTTGCATGCATGCCTCACATGCTTGCCTCTTCTTCATGCGCATCTATCTTGCACGTGTTGCTTTTCCTGCATGTGTGGCTGCTTTCCACGTGCTTCTTTTCCTTCCATCTATAATTATCCCATGTCGTTATTTTCTCCTAAACTGGGCCTAATATTAACACCACCCACATATTCCACTGGCTCAAAACAGGGATTTCCACCTTGGTAGTTTTTCTACAGCTTTTCGGGTCCTAAACTTGTGGGGTTGTTTTGCAGCCCTAAACAACATTTTTTGGGCCTTCCACAATCACACTATAGGAATTATCCAAATTATGTTATCAAAATGTGTAATCCTCAGATAGACCTTTCCAACAAGATATCATGCACCCCAAACAGAGATCGCATGAAAACGTTATGCACTTGGGAAGTTAACGTACCAACTATCCTCATCAGGGCCTGCAAACCTTTTGACATTTCATCTTTCGGGATTAGGGTTTTGGATTTTATTTATGTTGAAAATGACTCTAGAGCCTCATTATAAACATCATCATATTCTTGTGAATGATCATATCCATCACATCTCTTCTCATAGATAAGTTTCCACCATTCTAGCGAGTCATTCACTCTGTAATTTTACAGTTTCTGTACATTCTCTCATTAATAAAAATTGTGCATTACTATATTTTTTTGTTTATTTCAATATCTTTGTATATTTCATTGTTATATATCTACCTTCATTTCGTTCTCAAAATAATCTGGATCACTTCCAATCTGAACTCGTTTCATTAAGACCATCATACCTTTGACCATTTTGCACATACCCTTTTGAAATAAAGTATGCACTCCTAAATCACTCATCTTATGGAAATATATCAGGTTTCTTGCCAAACCTCGAATATGTAGCACATCTGGAAGGTTCTACTCCTCCCATCTTGTAGTAATAATCAAACTCTTCCCCATCCAACAATTTTGGTTGTTGAGTTGTCCCCAAAGGACAGATCTCCTTCATATCTCTCATATTCATAGAACCATTCTCTATAAGTTGTCATATGATAGGATTCTCCTTATTCGATCAACCAAACATCTTGATATGACTGCATATTTTTCAATGCCAGATACACATCACCTCCCTTATCTCGAGTATTATTTCTCTCAATTTTTTGTTTCTCATCGGATCTCGTATTGAATTCCATTTCCTTTGACTTGTAGTCCCTTTTGTAATTCCCAACTTTGTCTCATTTTCAACATCTTATCAACTAAACCAGGGATTTAGATCTTCCCTTCGACTTAGAATTTCTACTGGAGAATTTTCCTTTATCTCTGTCAATCGGTCGACCTCTCACTGTTAAAGCATATTTTTTTGATCCTTCCATGTTCTTCCTTTTCATTTATTCTGATAGTATAGATGAAAGCATATCTTCTAGAACTAATGTGGTTGAATTACTCCTTATAGCCATGACTACGCTATCCCAAGAGTCTAGCAAAGAACGTAATAGGCTAATACATTCCTCCTCCTCAATGATTTTAATATCTATAGACAATAAAAAGATTATTATGGTATTAAACACATCAAAATTCTCAGTTACTAAACTACCATCACTCATGCTCAGAAGATACAATGTCTTTCTAAGGAACAACTTATTTACTAGGAATTTTGACTGGTACAAGATCCCCAAATTTTCCCATAGTTTCTTGGTTGAGTCTTCACCCGATACGTTCAACAACACTGAATCTGAAAGACACAATCGAATAATGCTCCTTTCCCTTCTCTCAATTTTCTCCCATTATTCCCTCGACATAACTGTAAGAATGGTACCTGGATATACCATTTACCATTGTTCTCTATCTACAAGGAGATCTTCAATTTTAAGCTTCCAAAGCTCAAAATTCTTGCCATTTAATTTTTCTATCTCTATCCTCGAATTACTTGTCATTCTTTCAGAAATAAATTTAAATATTTTTGACATATGAATCTTACTATACCTAAGGTTTATCTCAAATCCAAGATTGTCAAACCAATCATTGATACCACATGTTAGGAAAATACTTCCATGCTAAACCTAATAGGAGATATGAAGATAGATTTTGGGAGAAGAAATTTGTAGGGGTTTTAGTGCACTCTATATTTACCAAAATGTATCATGTAACACATCCAAAAAAATCCCATGAAATTCTCTATATAATGTATTTGGTCTACAGGAAATCTAAGTTCTCTATTGAAATATTTCAACTAAACAGTCTAAGCGACCGTCACAAAAAATAAGAAAAATAATTTATTTTCAATCAACAATAATTTAACTTTTCGGACACTGATTTGGATGATTTTGTTTTTGCAATAGGACAATTTTTCAATAGGAATTAATATCTATAGTTATTTCCTTCAAATTATGCACATAAATTTATAGAATTTGATCTGAAGGCCGCTACCATCTTTTAAGGGAAAAACTTCTTAAGGGTCAAGGAAGAAAACAAAGTTTGTCCCCAGTGAAGTCAACAATTCTATTGAGGATAAATCTATCCTATGGATAATACAAAACTCCCTTGGACCTACCCTTCATCCAAGACAGACAAAATGTATAGACCATAATAAGGTTTCCCTAGATCTACAAGATTTTCCTTAATTGTACTACAATAATTGGAGAGAAAGGCATACCTTATCAACGAAGGTCATCCTTGTGTGTCCTCATCTGGTGTAGTCCTAGAGATCCTTCTTTGGATCCTTAAACATTCTACCTACACACAAATAGAAAAAACAAACCTCTCTTAAACCTTTTCAAGCATTAAGGACACTAAATCCAAACTAGATCTATCCTAATCTACTCAAGGAATGATTAGATCTAGCTCAAGCAAATATTAAACATTAAATACACAAGCATGAGAAGGGGGAAACCATATTGATTTATATATTATTCAATGAGAGGAATACATCAATCACATAACCATACCTTGAGTCATGAAAGAGATTCTCCTAGTTTCATGTTCCCGATGCTCCTCCTTGGCTATTTGAGCTTCCCTCTATATTTCACCAGCGTAACCACTGTCAAACTCTAGCTCCTCTCATGTCCTTGATTTGGCCTCTTCTTATAGGAATTTGTAAGAGAATGGAGATAAGATTCAAGACATGTGAATTAGGTGGATACAAGCCATGGATAGGATTGATGGCATGTGAACTAATAAATTACAAGTCATACATAGGCTTGATGGCATGTGAACTAAGAAATCACAAGTCATGCACAAGTTCCATGCTCAATTATGACTTTTTACCAACCTATTATGAAATTTCTCTCTATAATGATATTTCTTCTCAAGTTCCATGCTCAATTATGAGATTCTTAAAACTCACTATGAACTTTCTTTTCAATTATGAGTTTTTGTCACAGTTATGAAATAATGCTTATTTCATAATTATGAAATTGTGATAAAATAATAATTTCCTTGTGAAAGAATAATGATAATTTTACTCAATTATGTAATTCTAGCCTCATAACATTTAATAAAATTATTGCAAAACCTATGGTTGAAAATACAAGTATAAAATTAGGCATCTAAAGCAGTAATGACCAACCTCTGGTTAATTTGCAATGTTTTAGACAAAAAAGATGAAGTTCATAACCTGAAATTAAGGCAACAATAACCTAGGTCAATTATCATTCAACATGACCAGATTCTCTATAGTTACTATTCATTGGTTGTTGTCAACAAGAAATAATCCAATCAATTGGGTTCCAATAATTATGATATGCATGAGACATGCACACATCATAAACTATGTGGACAAAAGGTTAATGTTCTTATTGGAAAATGAGAGAACTCATTTGTGAGAATGTATAATAGGAGAATATTGGGTTTGGTTTGTGATATATGATGTTCTCTAGAAAATATACAAGCACATTCTTCGATTTAGAGCAAGGGGTAAAGATTCAAGGAATTATAAACAAGAACAAAGTCCAGTTTTCTTGTGAAATAATCCTACTATACTAGATGGGAACGTATAGGAAAAAGAATTGATTTTTCTGTGTTTGATGATAAGGATTAATCTTGAGAGGTACATGATGAAATATTACAATTGTTGTCAAGGAAAATGTAAGCTAACTTTCATTTCAAGTATGAGATGGACTGCATATCAGCACAACACATTGGAAATCAATAAATGCACAATATAAGATCTTTACTTCTGCAAAGCAACTCCCAAATGTGTTTCAATAAGGTGATTCCAACAACACTTGGAATTTATGATGTAGATGGTGTGGGATAAAATGCATTTTATCAAAGAGAGAAACCTTGTTCTTGAAAAGAGATACACTAGCTTGGAAGTCGTCTTCAATTATGAAGAAAATGCATATGAGAAGAAGTGATAAAGTGATAAATATATATATTTTTAGTGAGCATGAGCTAAATTCAAAATGGCTTGCTTGATTGGCATTTGAAGAAAGTGTTTATATTCGAAAGGTGAGAAAAAAGACAAATGGAATTTGGTTCATTTGTAAATGTTCATGGGAAAATGTGACAAATATAAAAAGTGTCCAATTTCTAAAAAGTGGAACAACCAGTAGATTAGTGGAGTATTGGATGATTTAAGAGAAAGTGGGACATCAACCATGAAAGGTGTCAATCCTATCAATTACTTTTTCCTATTTTTGCGAATGAAGTTACTAAAACTCAACATTGAAAAAGGAATAAAAGGGGAGCATTAGGGACTGAAAGGGGGTTGGATTTTTACTACAGCAGAGGGTTGAAGGTGCTCAGATCCCACGAGGCCATTATATTTTAAACAAATCAAGGAACCAACCTGAAGATTCAACATCTTCATTTTTGGATTTTGTGTTTTTCTTAGTTTATGTATTTTCTTCAGTTAATCGAATACTTTCTCTCCTGATTGACGACACTCTTTTGCATGATTTTGTTTCACAAATAAAGATTTATTTTTCATAATTGTTCTCCTTATTTTCTTTACAATTGTATCTGAACATTATGTCAAACTATAATCGATGAATACTTGTTATTTTTTTTGTTAGCTAAATATCCTTGACTTGCAGGATTGGCCCGTGGCTGAGATGCTATGACCCAAGGGCATCTAATCTATCAAAATCACATAGGGATCGCACCCAGCCTGGACCGTACCAACCCTTAACATGGTTGGATTTGAGGTGTCCATGAGGTTTCTAACTGATGACTTCACTTATGGAGTCCCTTAACAACGCGTTCCCTCACCGAATTCTCTACACCAAAGGGACTCGATGAATACTTGTTATTCTTTGTATATTATTTTGACTAAATTTTAGGGTTTTGAGTGGGACTGTTTTCTTTAAAATCTTTGCAATGGATTCAACATACAAGGTTGTTTGTTAGCAATAAATAACTTCCTAATCAAAAATAAAGATTGTGCAATGGTTTATGTTACCGATGAGCTATGGGATTTCAATGAAATGGTCAATATGTCTTCCCGCATACTATTGAATTAATTTGAACATTCCAATATGATTTCTTTCTTATTAGAAGTACTAGGGACTGTCATTGTCCTTATTATTTTTTATAATGTGTCATTCCTTAGTTCCAAGGATTTCCATGTTGTTCCTACTAGCATTTGAGACATTTCTTTCATATCTTTCATTAAATATTTTTATGTATTTGCAATGTTGGATAAAGTTTCCCAATGGAAAGGACTTGATTTGATAATTTAATTGGAGCTTATTGCTATCTTTAAATATTATTGATTCTCCTTAATTATATTGTTTATTAATCATTTAAAACTAACATTATTTTTTTCATTAAATATTTGTTATTAGGAAACTCATAATAGTAATCTTTGTGAAAGTTTGAGGGTTACCTCCTCTGGCCAAGATCCAGCTTGAGGCCTAAAGTGGGGAGGATTTTTTCCAATCCTCCAAAGGGTATCTTGGCATTGTTCCCTTGCTAGGAAAAATCTTAGGAACAACAAGGGTAGTCAACTACAACTTCAAATTATGGACACATCTCTAAGATGCCCCATAAATAGAAACAATTGGTGCTCATATTTGTGCAACTAGAGCCCAAATGGAACAGAAAAGTAGGCACTGCCATCCCTACCTCCAGGAGAGAAACTAGAAGCCATGAAGAAAATTTCCAACCAATTGTGGAGATTGTTTCTTCCTACATGGAGAAACAAAATATTTCAGAAATCATGCTATATGTAGTCGAAAAGGATCAACTGCACCACTACAAACTCAAATGCACAATCATAGGCCAACCCAATCCTTCAAATTGGAGAAAAGATAAAACTTAGAACGACAACTATAACACCAAGTGATGAAAGGGAATTTTGCAACAAGGTAAGGGCCCTAACCAATTTTTTTTATGAAAACGATGACAAGTCCAAACTCTTTATTGAATATCTCATTAAGATGGTGCCTTCAATCATCTCTGTCTCACCTTACACTACATCGTTGGCTCGAGAATGAACCAATTAATAGTGTTGGGGGCATGCTTGCACCTAAGGTTTTGTAGAATCTACAAGTGTTCCATGAGTAAGCACTACACATGCCCAAGAATATATACTACATGACACCAAGTTTAGCATATGCACAAGCCAAGGAGATCCTGTGTGTGCCAACCCATTTTGTACAATGCTTAAGGGACTTAAAGAGATCGCATGCAGGTCGGTTTAGGGAATATCTTGTAACTACTTTTTTAACAACATGACTAGTCATGGTTAAGGTTGTGGATGAGCTAGCAAGTTAGTTGTGATTGGGAAATCACTCTATGAAAGATATGGGGGGATGTATGTGAATAGGGAATGGGTTGGGTTTTTTGTCACTAGAGAAAGTGAATGTGAATAGAGAGTTGCGCTAGAGCTCGAAGTTTAGTGTTGTATCATTTTTTGATGTTTAGAGATAATATGTATCAACAAGAGAAAGATGTTAGTGCATGGAATATCTTTGTCCTAGTTAATGTTGTTGTTTCTTAAGTAGGATTTGGCCTCTGTTGTATGATAATGTATTTGCATGCCTTTCAATTTAATGAATGAAAGTTGAAGCACATTTATCTCTGTATGTTGATGAGTTATGGTTTGAATGTATGATTGTTTTCATTATGATGTGCAACTTCCTTATGGTAGTTTTGAATGAATATGATTAGTTGATACATATTTCTTGTATTTGTTATTCCTTCACATTCGACACAAGAATTATGGTATCTGTGAGTCTCATTGGGTCTTGGGTGAAACCTTCTTTAGTCCTTGAAGATTGAATATGGAAACACCTATGGGATTTTTTTGGTAATGCTTATCGAACCCTGGGACTGATACTGGCGTAAGAGATAACAACTACTTTTTTATTTGGGGTTGACTTTAAGGTTTTGGTTGCAATATTAATATTGTTAAGGACACGGTTTCAAAATAATTGTAATTTTAATCCTATCCCTGAAACCCAAAAAAAGAATGGCAATTAATTTTAATATTTTAGTTGTGATAGTACCAATTGTTAAGGACATGATTTCAATCAAATTATAATTTTAACCCGCGAATGATGATATTGGTATCACTACTTTTTTATTTGAAGTTGATTTTAGAAATTTTGTTAACAACATTAACACTTTTTTTTCCAAGATTAATTGTGAAGTTTTTAACCCAAAATTTAAGTTTTTAAAATTATAATTTTCAATTTGAAATCACAATTCCCATAAAGTAAACTGTATTAACCATACTTATAATTAACAATGAAAATTTTAAAATTTTCTTATGGACTTACTCTAAAATAACCTATAACTAACTTATATTTAATTTTATGTGATGAGTTTCTCTACATTATGATGTAAGAAACATATCACCATTATGATATAAGAAACATGTCACGATAGGAAAAACAAATATAAGATACAAGTTTTATTTTAAAAAATAAAAAATTATAATAAATAAATAAATTGGAAAAATGTTAACAAATTTCATAATAACATTGTTACTACAAATATAGGTAGAAATAAAAAAAATTATATTGTGGATGTGGAAAGTCCAAATCATATCGGGGGAGGAATGTTAAACAATGGGTAACTCAATTCATTTAATTCCAATAATGTTTTCAATGATTTGATATTGATATTAATTTTAGAATTATTCCCTCTAGTGTTTTAATCCAGAAAAATCAATGGTAACTATTAAAGATTTGTTGAAAAAAGAAAGGCTGGTAACTATTAAAGATTTGTAGAAAAATCATTGGTAATTTAGAATGTGTATATTGCAATCTAATATATATATTTAAATGGTATACTTTACAACTCAAGAGGATGTCATATAAAATAGAAAATCCCAAAGTTTGAAAATTAGATTATATTTTAGGATGAAAGTATAATTGTATTAGATCGTTTGTTGTATATTTTGACGATGTCGTATAAAATAGATAACCTCAACTTTGAAATCATGATTATATCTTAGCATAAAAGTATAATTGTAGCAAATCGTTTGTTATATGTTTTAACTATAATGTTTGATATTCCATTAGAAAATAAAAATTGTATATTACTTGTTGGTGATAATTGTTGATGTTTCATGGGTTGAAGTGTGGTTAATGATATAGAAATTGAAAATTATAAATAAATAATTTAATTTAATATTTAAAGTAGATTTTAATTTTATTGGAAAACTAAATTTAAAAAATATATATATGAAATAAATTAATTATTATGTCTCATCATAAATTTAAGAAAATTATATGTAATTTTTTTTTATAAGTAGGAAGGTTTGTAATTCCTCTGAAAGTATGTTATAAATAGTTATTTTATTCACCAGAGACAGAGCTGCCACCCTTGGAAACCAACTATGTCCTAGTGGATTTATGATGTTTGTTCTTGCATGTTTCCATACTTTGTACAAAACCAAAAATAATAGATACAAAATGGTTGTCTATCATTTCATTGGAGGGAACTGAGACATAACTTAGACTTGCTTAAACTTAGACATCTAAGAACTAACACAAGAAACCTGGTAACCATTAGATAGAGTGGCCTTTGATGTCTAGAGCGAGGAGAATGGTCTTCACCGCAACAACCGTTGAGAGTGATGGAGATTCCTCCTACTCCTATTTTGCGTCTATATCTAGAGAAAAACTTTGGCCCAATAGCTCAAGGAGAAAATGCACGTCTCGAACCTCACTGCGCAGCTCGAAAATCAATTGTTGAGAGTTAGACCCAACCTCGAGAATTCACCGAGAATTCTCTTCATTCAAAGTTTGTTGCTTATCCATGAAGGCGACCTTTGATGGGCGCCCATCAACCGTCTGTGAAGAGGTGGTAGCCTGAAATGCCTGCGAAGAGTCATAATCCTATTAGGTTGTGGGCTATCCGAAGAAGTCCAATCTGGTAAAGATTTTGGGGCATAACCCAAAGACCTTCCTTTCTTTTCAAACCATTCAGTTTTGCATCCCCACCTAGAGAGAGTGTGGTTGTTTTCTTGTTGTTGAGCCAAGCCTTATGAAGGGGTTCTAGAGAATTTTTTTCTTCCTGACTTGACGTCATTACTTTCAACTGTAACAAGAGGTATACCCACTGAAATGTGGTCACCCCTACCCCTCTTTGAGTGTCCATGCTACCTCGCATGGAAAAATTGAAAGGGGGAAGGTTCCTGAGACAAAAAACCCCAATCCAAAGTATGCCATTTGCATTGTTGTGCCTTCGGTGAAAGAAATCAGTGAAATGACCATTTCCTCCATCGTTGAGTTCCTATAATTCCCCCCACGTGAGCGAATTCATGGCTACTGGTACCATGTTGATGGATTTGTACCAGGAATAAATGCCTCCCTCCATTCTTATCTAAATCAAGAAACTTCCCCTACATTGAGTTCGTGTTGGGTGTGACGGGATTTGAATGCATTGGGATGGCAACCACCAATTGACGACCTTCACCAACCCGACTCATGAAGTGATGCACCATGTGATTGTCTCGTGGCATGCATGTCCTCGTGTCATGTAAGCTTGTGACATCCCATCCAAAAATATATAAATTAATTATTATATCTATCATAAATTTAAGAAAATTATATAAAATAAATTAATTATTATGTCCCATCAATTTATAATATAGTTTTAATGTATGAAATGATTATCATCCATTTAATAGTGATGTGCATTCAATTAAAAAAAAAAGAAAACTTATACTTAATAATAAGTATAATATGTTTTTATCTCTCTCGTTTAAAACTTATACTTAAAATATAATATGTTTAAATATCTATTGTAGTGTAAAATAGTCACAACCTCTCGGGTCAGATATAATTTTATATATTTTTATTATTTATATATTTTTTTAATAATTTTTTTAGTTTTAAATAAGCATGTTATTTTTTTCTCTATAATAATTTCTTTTTGGACAAAATTAACAATTTATAAAGTATTAATAATTTTCCCAAAACTAAATTGAATTCTCTAAATTTTTGTTGAATATATATATATATATATATATATATATATATATATATATATATATATATATATATATATA
>ML778549.1:0-14102 GCA_009831015.1 Picea engelmannii
TACGAGGTCTTCTACTACAATATTTCCCTATGTGGGTGAGGATGGTCATGAACCTCCAATCCATGCTTATGGAACATCCACCTTTGTCTTCAATGGAACATCCACCTTTTTCTTCTAGACTTGGATGTTAATATGAAAGTTCTTAGTCTCCTTAACTTTGAAGGGAAATGTATATATATATATATATATATATACCTATTCTTGCAACCATAGCATTTTTTCTAACAATAGTCGAAGCCTATGCTTTTTTGCAAGGATTGAACCTTAGTATTTTGAGCTTGATAGTGGTAATGGATTTTAAAATTTTCATTAGGAGTTGAAATACTCTATGTTGAATAGAATCGATGGTTGGGAGGATCAAATATGTTCAAACCTCAACTACAAAAGTGAATTTATAAATCCAATTGTGAAACCTTATTGTAATATAGCGACATTGAAAAAGGTGGTAAGGGATTTTCAAATTTGCATTAGGAGCATGGCCTTGGGATGAAATACTCTATACATCTTCAAACCTCAATTACAAAAGTGAATTTCTAAATCCAATTGTGAAACCTTATTGTAATATAGTGACATTGAAAAAGGTGGGGATAGTTGTCGTAATGAAAAGGAGTATCATGAACCCATCCCATGATTAATGACGCACATAATATGTATTATTAATTTAAGTGGGAACATGAAATGTTATTACATGCAATTAGGAAGGGTGAGATCAAAATAATATTTCACTATGTGGGTGAGGATGGTTATGAAATTCCAATCTAATTTTTTTATGAGGTATTCTACTATAATTTTTCCCTTTGTGGGCGAGGATGGTCATGAACCTCCAGTACATGCTTATGGAACATCCACCTTTGTCTTCTAGACCTGGATGTTAATGTGAAAGTTCTTAGTCTCCTTAACTTTGAAAGTTAATGTGATATATACCTATTCTTGCAACCATAACATTTTTTCTAACAATAGCCAAAGAAAATGACAAAAGATCTGAAGTCCTGAAGGATGAAATCTCAAAGTAGACATGGTTCGTCCAATCTAAAGAAACACTTCGGGAGCATTCTCATCCATCGATCTACTACAGTGGAAGGATAGCGTAATTTGAAATAACCAAAGTCCCAGAGTAAATGGTGGCCATCCGTCACGATGCTTGATTAAGTCCTAGCTGTTGGATTAAACAATGAAAGAATGCGAGTAAGGATCAAATCTGACCATTGATTTGTTTTCGTGAAATAAATCGTCTGATTTGATTCAAAGGTTTGAAAAGTTGAAAACCCAAAGTTCTGAAGGGAAAAGTTTCTTCAACCATCAATCTTTTTAGAAGATTGAATCATGACCATTGATTCATGTTAGCCATCCATTTGATCAGAAGATTGAATCATGACTATTGATTTAATAAGTGCTCAAAGCACTTGTTTGGTCTACCGTTTAGTCACCGTCGTTGGTCATATGATATAAGAGATCTGAATGACAATATAATACATAGTTGTAATTGTTAAGCCTCTGGTTCAGTAATGATCGGTCACATGTAATGGTTTGAAGTCAACACAATAATTTGTTTTTTTTGAAAACAATAAAGATTTAGGATCGATTTTTAAAGGATAAAATTGATCCATACGTGATCAATTTTTGAAAAACCTCACAGTAAAAATAATAATCAGTGATTTTGCTTAAGTTAAACAAAGACGTGTGTGTTAATATTATGGTAGCTACGGGAGGTATTTACCCCCATGTGTGAACCTCATGAGAATAGAAGACTCTGGAAAGCAAGAGAAACCCTAATGAGTTGGATAATAACCCTAGAAGCCTTGTCGACTCAAGAAGAAAATTTATATTAGGCTATTAGCCTCCAAGAGAAGAATTCGATCAAAATTAATAATAATATACTGAACAGACACATACCCAGAAGGAGAAGTCGGCCCCAGGAAACTGGCAGGATTACTATAAATACAGGGCGCCAGTTCTCATTTGACAGCATCTCAGGACTACAGTTTTCCCAGTTGGTGCGCACTCCAGTTGCAGTTGGTGTGCAGGTTTGGAGGAGGGTTGCAGGTGCAAATGCAACAACAACTAGTTTCAGTTTTGGCTTGGATATCTCTTGGCTAGGGTTTGGAACATATGATCAGTCTTTTGTGATGCGGTATCCTTGGGGATTTATGCACTACTCTTTGTTTGGCTGTCTAGCCTAGGGTTAGCTTCTGGAGGAATTCTTAAGTCAAGGTTAAGGTGCTCGGAGGGAGGCTTCGTCCTGTGGTTGGGTGACAAGGGTATTGTCAATGGTAAAATGAGCACACCATCTTCTATATTCTAACAGGTTATGGGTCCACACCCCTTCAGTTAGCCTAAAACACTAGAAGGAAACATAACTGCTAGATATTGAGCTCGTTGAGGAACTGCTGCTAGGGTTACTAGTAGGAGCAGCCTCCAAAAGCACTGTAGCTAGGGTTACCAATGGAAGCAGTTGAAGAAACCCTAAACCTCTTGTTGAGGCACCTTAAGTGATGAGATTGACCTAATCTCCGGATATATCAGTGCACCCTAGCCTAGCGCATCTCCTGGTACTCTCAGAAGGCCAAGATGTGAAGTTTGGATTTCTGGTCAAATCTAGGGTTTGACCAAGTCAAGCAAGCCATGACGAACTCTATGAAGTATGAGAACAAGTTAGCTAGAGCTTCTAACGTTAGAGCATGGAAGACAAGGATTGACCTCATCCTTGCTAAAGAATAAAGTGTTGGACATTGTGAAAGGAAAGATCATGAACCCAGAATTTACAGAAGGAGAAGAGAAGGAACCGCAAAATGTTGCAGCTATGGAGAAATTCAAAGATGTTGACATCAATGCCATGAGTATCATAGTGGATTCCATAAAACACCACCTGATACCCTACATCTCCCATATTGACTCATCAAAGAAGATGTATGATGCCCTAACAAATCTCTTCTAAGTCATAAATATTGGACAAGTTATGAGTCTGAAGAATGAGCTCCGCGACATGAAGATGAATGATGACGACAACATAACATCCTACTTTGTAAGGATCTCCTAGCTAAGAGATCAACTAAAAGCTATTGAAGAGATCACTTCAGAAAAGGAATTGGTGAACATAGTACTCAATGGTCTTCCCAAGACATGGGATGCATTTGTCACAAGCATGAACACAAGGAAGGAGTACCCGACATTTGAATAACTTTGGACTTGATGTGCTCAAGAAGAATCAAGGATCAATGCAAAAGAGAAACCTCAAAATAAGTACGATGATCAAGCCTTCACAGTAAGATTCAAGAACTTTAGAAACAAAAGGAAGTTTGGTTCAAGGAGGAAGCCAAATCAAGAGAAAGACATTTCAGAAATACAATGCTTCAACTGTTAGAAGTACGGTCACTACAAGAATCAGTGTCCTGAGCTAAAGAAAAGGAAGGAGAAACATGAAGGATCGATTGCCGAAGAAAATGAACCTACAAAGAAGACTAAGCAAGATGGAAGAGCTTCTTCTACTAAAAGGTAACAACACTCTTCTTATTTTCTTGTACATATCTTGCTTGCATCATCTTTGTACATATCTTGTATATCTATCTCTTGGAAGACAATGTGTTCCAAGAAGAACTATACCTATGGAAGAACAATAAGATAAGAATGAATATCATTAGATATTACACATGAAAGAAGGAAATATATCATGTGAAAGCTACTACAATATAAGACCAAAATCAGAAGAGACTTGGAAAAAGAAAAGACAGAAAGAAGTCAACAATCGAGAGGAAACCAGAAAAAGAATTATGACATTTTGTAGAAGACAACAAGACGGAAGCGTGGACTCTGTTAAACAAGAGAACCAATCATATATTGCAGAAGATAATAAGGATGTAGATGGAAGCGTGGACTATATCATATATTGCAGAAGACAATAAGGGTACAAATGGAAGCATGGACTCTATCAGACAGAGGGAGCCGATTATATGCACTCTTACATGAAGCAAGGATTAGGAGGGAGCTAATCCTATGATCCATTAAATATGATGAAATGTATATATCCATGGTAGAAGCCATGAAAGAAAGTACGTGTTCATCTCAACCGCAGAAGAAGACCTTTTTCAAAGAGTAACCTTAAAGTATTCCTGGTTGTCCATCCATATCCGTGAATCGATGATGAAGGTAAGAAGTGGAATCTCTAAGGCATGGAATCTATAAGAAACTCCATGGACCCAAAAAGTAAAAGAAAAACATGAAGAGGAACATAAGGATTCCAAGAAAGAAAGAAGAACCAAAACAACCAGTCATTCTATCACAAGAAAAAACATGAAGAGGAACATAAGGATTCCAAGAAAGAAAGAAGAACCAAAACAACCAGTCATTCTATCACAAGATTACCAGCCTGATATGAACTCACTAAAAGAAATCAAGTAGAAGAACTGAAAGTCATGATGAAGAACAGTGTATGGAAGACTTATGAATGAAAGCATTGAGAGATCCAGAACCAGAGGTTCTCTCGGATGGAGGGAGAAGACTATGATGATTGATTGTTCCAGTACACCATACTTATCTCTATATAAGTCATTATATTATCCGTAACATCCATGAGTCAGAATTCTACATCAGATGAATGCAAAGAATGTTCTCCAGAAGAATTTGAGTAAAGAGCGCATGAAGAGCAATCTCAAGACTTTGAGGCATACCAGAAAGATACTCCTGTATGCAGATAAGAAGAAGACAACTTGGTGGAGAACCTCTAGTGCATAGTAGAAGTGTGGTGAAGATTTCCTATAGCATCAAGATGACTACTCTGAAGATCAGATCTCATAATGACAGAAGAAGTGCCACACAGATATGTTCCAGTTCTCCAACGATGATATACTCTATTGTCCAGATCTACATGAAGCCTTCACAGTGTTCCAGACTACATTACAAGCATTACATTATCCATGATGAAGTCCAGAAAGGAGAAAGTGATTCTCCAATACATATCTCCATAGATGAGCAGATAAGCATACATTTTGGTAAAGCCTCTATTCAAGATGAAATAACTTGCATACTCAAGCTAGAGCTCATGGAAATAACTCTCTTAAGGGAAGACTCTCCAAACTAAAAGAAGGTACGCAAACATTTATTTTTGTGATTTAAATAACTCTCCAGTTAGGACGGAGCATTTATCTTTCTAATTGAGAAATAGTCCAGATTGGACAGATGCTTTCCTGTTCGGAAAGTGGATTGAGATTTTTGACGGACAATGACTTCCCATTGTAGTTAACATGGGAGGCACATTGATTTTTGATGTATCATAGACAGTGACTTACCATTATGGGGAGTGGTCTAGGACAGTCATTCTTCTTGGCAGTCACTCTGTGTAGTGGTCAAGTAGAATGGTCTGCCTCGCTAGGTAGTCATTCTTTCGAAGTTCACAGTTGTGAGCAGTTTTGAAGAATCATCTGTTTTGGAGGTTGATGCAGGACAGACATTCCTCGAGGGAAAACTCATTCTTTCGAAGGTACACTTTGTTTAGTGTCAGAGGAATGGACCAGGGTGGGGAATGGTCTGGACAGTTACTCCTCGAGGGCAGACTCATTCTCTCTAGGCTACACCTTGTTTGGTGTCGGAGGAATGGCCTAGGGTGGGCAGTAGTCCAGGCTCAGCAATCAGGGATAGTTAGTCCTCAAGGGTAGACTCATTCTCTCCAGGTTGCACTTTGTTTAGTGTCGGAAGAATGGACCAGGGTGGGGAATAGTCCAGGACAGTCATTCCTTAAGAAAGACTCATTCCCTCTTGGTTACACTTTGTTTAGTGTTGGAGGAATGGCCCAGGGTAAGGAATGGTCTAAGCATTTCTCGAGGGTAGACTCATTCTCTCCAGGTTACACTTTATTTAGTGTCGGAAGAATGGCCCAGGGTGGGAAATGGTCCAGGTTCAAAAATCAGAAACAATCCTTCTTCCTTGGTTGAGAAGAATGGGGCAGATAGCCTATTATTGATATTCTATGTTGAGGGCAGACATTCTTTCAGACCTCACAGATGTGAGTGAAAGATTGTCCCAGATGATTATTATTGATATTATATATTGAGGGAAGACATTCTTTTATATCTCACAGACGTGAGTGAAATATTGGCCCTGATGATCATTGTTGATATTCTATACTGAGGGCAGACACTCTTTCAAATCTCATGGACGTGAGTGAAATATTGGCCCAGTTGATTCAGTTTTTATGATAACATTGTTTCTATGCAGATGAAGACTACTATGGTGGTAGACATTCTTTCAGATCTCACAGACATGAGTGAAAGATTGGCCCAGATGATACAGTTTTTATCATAACATTGTTTCTATGCAGGATGCTCTCAGATGTTTGTTATGAAGACTATATGACAGTAGATGAGGACTATTGTGGTGAATATGTTGCACTGTTCGCAACCATATGTTGCTGATCAAGTACTTGTGTGTTACTTGATGTGGTAGTTAACCACTGAATTATAGTTGTGTACAACTATGAATAGACACAGGTGTGTTCTATCCTTGTTCTAATTGCCTTGAAGACTATCAGCATATTATTGGAGATGATCATTTAGATGAATGATGAACAGAGATTTTCCAGACAGAAAACAGTTTAGAGCTTTTACTCCTCTTATATCACTCCATGGTGAGAGTGACTTATCCAGCATCATATCTAACTACTCAGATGAAGTATGGTTTTGAGAGATGATGCAGCTGATTGTGATGGTGATGCTCATGATCTATTCATGAAATAGTCTAGATGACTATATTGATGCTACCGGGTAAATGGTATGTTTTGTGCTCAAGTCCATTACTTGTAAATACCTCTCTAGCTAGGAGGGAGTGTTAATATTATGGTAGTTGTGGGAGGTATTTACCCCCATGTGTGAACCTGATGAGAATAGAAGACTCTAGAAAGCAAGAGAAACCCTAATGAGTTGGCTAATAACCCTAGAAGCCTTTTCGTCTCAAGAAGAAAATTTATATTAGGCTATTAGCCTCCGAGAGAAGAAGTCGGCTAGAATTAATAATAATATACTGAACAGACACATACCCAGAAGGAGAAGTCGGCCCCAACAAACTGGCAGGATTACTATAAATACAGGGTGTTAGTTCTCATTTGAGAGCATCTTAGGACTGCAGTTTTCCCAGTTGGTGCGCACTACAGTTGCAGTTGGTGTGCAAGTTTGGAGGAGGGTTGCAGGTGCAGCTGCAGCAGTAGCTAGTTTCAGTTTTGGCTTGGATATCTCTTAGATAGGGTTTGGAACATCTAATCAGTCTTTTGTGATGCGCTATCCTTGGGGATTGATGCGCTACTCTTTGTTTGGCTATCTAGCCTAGGGTTTTCTTCCGAAGGAATTCTCGGGTCAAGGTTAAGGTGCTCGGAGGGAGGCTTCGGCCTGTGGTTGGGTGACGAGGGTATCATCAATGGTAAAATGAGCACACCATATTCTATATTCTAACAGTGCGATGGTTCAAAAACAAGGGACACGGTGTATCACTCTCACGCCATTTCGAAGAATATATAAATGAGAAAGAGGTGAGAAGAGTGTGTCTCTTGGGTTTAGATAAGAAGATCAAAACATAAGAAAAGTTCAAGATGAAGAACTGCTTGTTCTAGCATGCCTGTCAATGTCTTATTGAAAATCAAGAACACAGGGAGATAGAGTAGTTATGAAATCCAGTGTATGACACAAAATTTTATCCAGATTCAAAAAATAAGGGTGGTTGGGTGGTGCAAGGGCAGGTTGGTGCCTGCAAAGGGAGTTGGTGCTTCCTTCTCAATTGTAGCTGACTAAATAGGGGGTCGTTTCCTCCTACCAGTTGGTGTTGGTGAAAAAAGTGTGTGGGTGAATCTTGATCAATTGGTGTTGATCGAAAAGGAAGAATATGTTCCTTCTATGTAACATGTAAAACATAATTTTTCAGTTAATAGAAAAAAGTTTGTGGTTTTCCCACTTGGGTTCCACGATAAAATATTGTGTTAAAATTCTATTTGCATTAATAAAATAAAAATGATATAATAATTGTGTCATTGATTCACCCCCCCCTAAGTGACAGGATCTGATCCTTCAAACTCATACCATTATACATCAAACAAACTTGGGTCCATTACCCAAACCTTTGTGCTACCAGAATTCACTACTAGAATTTATTCAAGGGTTGACACCAATGGAAACCAACCTAATTAATCAACAATATCCCCCTTTGGAATTGATGGAAACAATCTGATGCAATATTGAAGTCATATCACTCATGCTCCCCCTATGACAATCACTCCCCCTAGAACCATGCGTATGTGCTCTTTCTCCAAGAATTTATATCCTGCATCTAATAAATCTCTCCCCCTTTGTCATCAATGGTAGAGGTATATTTCCATTTAGGGGAACTCTTCCTGAAAGTGATCACCCAACCTGAACTGTCCTCTTTATGGGGCTTCCTCATGTAAATATAAGACATATAAGATAAACATTCAAAAGAATTCATTTTGGACTAGAAATTACTCTGAGTCTCTGGAGAAGATACTCAAAGGATTCTCATGGAAGTGGTTATGTAAGGATGTCTGCCACTTGTTCGTTTGTGCCCACATATTCAACTATGATGTTCTTCTCTGCAACTTGTTCCCATAGAAAGTGATACTTGATTGGAATGTGCTTCGTATTGGATTGCATCACTGGGTTTTTTTAGATACTGATGGCACTTGTATTAACATCATATATTGGAATGGGCTCATCATACTCAACCTATATATCTGTCAGAGTTTGTTTCATCCATAGAACGTGTGTAAAACATCTTGTTTCTGCAATATACTCTACTTTGGTTGTAGATAAACATATTGATGATTTTTTCTTACTTAGCCATGATATTAAACACTCACCCAAGTAGAACCCTACTCCACTGGTGTTTCATCGTTCATCGATGCAACCTACTCAATCTTCATCTGTGTGGGCAATAAATGATATATCCTTTCCTTTTGGATACCATAATCCAAATTCTTTTGTTCCTTTGAGATATCTGAAAATCCTCTTCACTTTTAGGACATATGATTCCTTTGGTGTTGCTAGAAATCATGCCACCTATCCAACTACTTGTGTTACATCTGATGTGGATGTTGTCACATATAGTAATATACGAATCATTGGCCTATATTTCCTCCGGTCTATAGACTTTGAATCATCATCTTTGCTCAATTTGCAACTGGTTTGCAATCTTCCATTCCAAACCTCTTTATCATTTCTCTGATATACTTAGTTTGATAAATAAAAAATCATTGGTTGCTTTGATGCTAATGAGTACCCAAAAACAAGGATAGTTCTCTGAGTAATGACATTTCAAAATCATTCTACATATCCTTTTCAATTTTCTGGCTTAACCTGTCATCATTGCTACTAAAAATAATATCATCAACATAAACTTCAATTATTAAAATACTATATTTAGTTACCTTGATGTAGAGGTTGTTTCCTGCACTTCCTTTTCTGAATCCTTGATATTGTATATATTTATTTAGTCTAGAGTACCATGCTCTAGGATCCTGTTTTAGACCATACAAGGCCTTCTTCAATTTACACACATAATTTGCATTCTTTGACAAACTGAAATCCTTATGGTTGTTCAATGTAGACTTATTCTTCAAGTTGCATCTTCAGAAAGGATGATTTCACGTCCATATGATACACTTTAATATTCTTGGAGGATGCATAAGCTAAGAGCAATCAGATTTCTTCCATTATGGAAACTTGGGAAAACATTTCTTCAAAATTGATTCCTTCAACCTGTGCGTATCCTTTACTTATCAATATAGATTTGTTCCTTGTAACTTGTCCATCTTCATCCAAATTATTTTTGAAAATCCACTTTGTGCCAATCACATTCTTATTCTTTGGTTTTGGAACCAATTCATTCTTTCGTATTTGATTCAATTCTTCATTCATGGCCTTATTCCAGAATTCATCCTTATTGGCCTCTTCAAAACTGTTTGGTTGAATCCTAGATAAGAGTGCTAGGTCAATTTGGAATCCATTAGCATTGTTTGAGCCATTTCCTATGTAATTATCATGGATTATGATCATGGTTCTTTGTCTCTGAACCAATCTATTAATCCAATCTCTCTTCCACTGTCATATATCTATTCAAACTTGCTAAGTGTTCTTATGAATACATCTCTATCCATACTGTCCAAGATTCTATTGCACAACTGTCCATAATGATGACCCATTTATCACTATACTATCATGAAGTATTCACTACTACAACTTATTAATCTATCAAATTGTACTTCTGCTAACTAACTGCTTTGGATCTTTCTACTGAAACTCTGCAAGTTTTTCGAATGATGTCTCTTTGGTCTGTCACAACAATCACATAGACTCCCCCTGTCTAATATTCATATTACCTGGGAGTCTCTAAGTCGGATGACTAAAACAATTCCTGCTCTGATGTGTATTCATCATCATCTTTATTGGTAGATTCATCATCTCTCTAAGATCTGACTTCTTTCTTTCTTTATGTGGATTCATCTTTCACTACAATGCCTGAAAGTACAATCTCTTGAACCCGTTCCTTATTTGCATGTCCTTATTTTATTTTAGTTATTTTCCAAACCTTTCTGTATCTAACATCTTTATTTTACTCTGTAGAATTTTCTTCATCTCGTTTTATTTCCAATCTTGCGATCTCTGGGACCTTGTATTTGTTCACCTGTAATTTGTATTTTCTTATCCATACTTTCTTATATCTGATATCAATGTTTTATTTCATGGAAGTATCGATCATGCTTCTACAATCACTAGCTATCTGTCCATAGTTATAACATTTGTAACATTCAATGTTACATGGGGCCACATAGGCATTTCTTGCTTGAACATTTTTATAATCCCTGCAATCTGCAACCTTATGTCCAAAATTAGTACAATAAAAACAATGACCATAAAATAAATTTGCATATCTGGGAGTGAATGATCTTCTTTTTGGTGTAGTCCTTCTGAATTTATTCCTTGACTGATCATGATCATGATTGAATCTTCTTTGTGGCTTGAAAATGGATGGTCTTCTTGAAGATGTATCCTTAATAGTTTTCTTAGATTCTTGTTGACCATGATTCCTTCCTTTCGGTATTTATGCGCAACTCTTTCTATTTTCTTTGTTCTTCTTTTCTAGCAACCTATAGTGCTTCTCTTCATTCTCTATAAATTATGTGGATGTTTCTATCTCTTCAACTGTCTTGTTGAGCTTGACGATTTTACTTCTCAATGTGACAACTTCTTCTTCAAGATTCTCAACATCTTCTTCTTTCTTCATCATCTGAGACTTCGTGACTTCTTCTGTTCTTTTCACTTCTTCAATATGGATTTTTAATGTGATTATTTTTTTCTTCAAGTCCTTTCTTTTCTTGACCAAACATTAAATCAAGCTAGTTTAGATCATTATTTATTTTCTTAAGATCATCTGTCAATATATTTTCTCTCATTATGCTTCTTCCTTTTGTGCTACTATGTTGGCTTCCAAATACTACTTTTGATCTTTAGTATTTTCTTCGATATTTCTGGCTTCTTTTAGCTTAGTTCAAGTTCTTGATGACTTGTTGCACTTCTTAAAAAATGTGAGCACTTTCCTTTTGTTTCATCAATTCTTTCTTGGGTGACTTATTTTTGTCTCTTTCTTTTCTTAGTTCATCTAAAGCACTAATTAATTTTTCTTCGTAATTGTCTTTTTTTTCAATTAGTTTTTTTGTCTCATTTCCTTCATGGCATTCTCTTTCAATATGTCCATGTTTTTCAAAATTAAAGAAAAACAACATACCTATGTTGATTATGTAGTCTTCATCTTCTGAATCTGTTTGACATGGTGAACATATTTCTTCTTGATCTATACCTGCATATTCTTTGGAATTTTTTGAATCTACGATGGGTGAAGAATATATATCATGTAACTTATCCCAAATTTCTTTGGCTGATGAACATTTACCAACCTTTTCTCTTACCAAATTAGGTAATCCTTCCCAGGTGAAATCCATTGCTATTTTTTTTTCTTGTTTAAGTCCTTCTTGGTTTCATCCTTTGCCATTTTTGAAAAAACATATCATGTAACGACTAATAGCCAAATATAATACCCATGTGCCTATAAAAATACTTTCATCCTTCCACTCCATCGCTCATAATTTAAAACATTATCACCATTTAACAATGGTACTCCATTCTTAGAAGAATCCATGATCTCCCTGCAGTGGTTAAATTGTTTCCTGAAGGAATCTTCTCTGATACCAATTATTGGGTTACTGAGAGGGGGGGTGAATCAGTAATAGAGACATTTAATCATTTTTAACCATAAAATGCAAGTGTTATATCAATGTAGCATTATCATCCAATAGTTTCAAAGTAAATAAACAATAAACAAATGAGAAATCATACACATACACAATACACCAGTGTTTTTACGTGGAAACCCAAAGTGGGAGAAAACCACAGAACATTTTTCCTTATATGTAATTAAGAATTACATTCATTGGAAGCACCATCTTCCTTTGTTTTCCAACTGCAACTAGAAGGAGGATCCAACCCCCTAGTTTCTTAGGATACATTCCAAGGGAAGCTCCAACTCTCCAATTCTCTGGCTACAACCGGAAGGTGGCTACAACCGGAAGGTGGCTACAACCATCTGTCCTTACTGCATCCAACCTCCCTTAAATATAAGTACATTGATGGAACCACTGTCACAATATCATTCTAAGATATATTATTATAAACATGTACCAATCAACCTTCATTAAACAACTTGTAACATCCTTTACCAAATAACCTATAATCAACCTGTAACATAAATGATTGCATCATTCATGCACCAAATTGTACCTCAACCTATACCATCAATGAGTGCATCAAACATGCACCAAATAGATACCAATCATGCATCAAATACACATAAAATATGACTCATAAATATGTACAAACATCATCAACTATACATCTCATGTATGTGCCAACTCATCAACTACTTGTCTCAACCATGTACCTCAACCAAAATCCCTCATCAATTTCATGATTCAAATCTGATTTGTAACTCTGTAATAGACCTGGTGTATATGATCACATACTTTCAAACCTTCCTTAACTTTAACAACAAGAGACTATCATTTTCATCAAACTTTACTTTAGTCTCACATGATACTTTCAAACCTTGTTATATGAGACTATAAAAACTCTAACTTGAAATAATCATAACTATCTACCTGTAATGAATAAAGATATGAAAATAGTATGAAATATTCTTCATTGTATTTTATGCAATTCCTCCGGGTTTCACTAATTGGAACCTCTCAGAAAAGGAGTTATAGCAAAAATGGCATACCTTGTTGAATTTTTGCTTATTCTAGAGAGAGAACTTGTAGAGTGTGCCCGTCACAGAATATTTGTTGTATGGATCTGAAAATGGTATACCAAATAATATAGCCTGTACTATAACTAATACATTTGGTCTTACTAAATTTGTATCTTTTATGAAGACGCTATTTTGTTTTTACCCGAAACACATGTTTTAGACTAGTTTTAGGACTAGCCGCAAACTCTATTTTCCATAGAGTGTAACTCCAAAAATACAATGACGCACAACATGAAATTTTTATCATAGCTACTTGGATATGTTTCCTCAACGGCTTCCATATGGTATAGTCTGAATCATTTTATAAAAAAAATTATTTCGAAAAAGATGATATGACCTATAAATAACATACCTTAGAAAGCATCATCAAAAGAATTTATCCTCCCCTGAATTTCGGTCTTATTTACTTCACATTCATTTTGAAATTCACCTTAGATATCCTTTGGTTACCTCAGTCACTTGTAGATATTCAATATTCTCAAATGTAATTAAAATGAGAGACCCTTGCCTCTTATTTATAATTTTATGTAGTTTCCTCAAGGGGTTACCTTCTAGCCATCTTAAATCATTTTCTTTATTTTAGGGCTAACCCACTTATAACCACTTGTCCGCTTAGTAATTTATCCATTAAATTTATTATTAAAATAATTTATTTTGTATCCACTTTGAATTATACTACAATCATCACTTCACTTTATTATTTAAATAATTTCTTCTTTGCAACCACTTTGACTAATTTGACTTTTAGGGGCTTC
>ML778549.1:17867-35237 GCA_009831015.1 Picea engelmannii
ACGACTCCAATTGGACATTTATCCTTATGAAACTTGTGGAGTAGCTTATAAGAAATAAATTGCAGCACAAAATAGACTCTTTGTTCATTGATATCTACAATTACTACCCCATGAGACCATCTATGTGTACCATATTTAGTGTAAACTAGGTCTTTGTTCATTCCCTTGGCCTCGATCGCTTTGGTTGGATCTTTCTCTTGTACTGGCAGGCCTAAAAATTGAAACATGGTGTTTTCATCAACTATGTATTTTTGATCGAGGTACAATCTACATATAAGTTGAACTACAACTTGAGAAATCAAGTCAGATCTTGGATAATGTATTCTTCATACCACAACATGAGAAGTTTCCCTAACTAAGGGCCGATGAAGCTTACATTGGAAGAGATGAAAGGCTCGGGTACCTGCTACTCCTTGCTATCGTGCACCTTTTGTGATACATGTGTCTTATTTGTGGAGACCATTGTCACCTGTAACTAGGTAGTACCTCTATATTTTCTATGTTCATGGCTGAGACGATAACAAAGATTGTGTCTACAATGCAATATACCTGAATTGTTAGCACTCTGTTGCTTATGTATTCCTCCCTTAACTATACACTTCTCTCTCATCTTGTTGGGTGGAAAGGGTGAGTTAAACTATGATATTGAGTTTAAAATATATGAAGGGTGGTGTACCCCGATGATACTAGCTTCTATAAAATCCATTTATGATTGATTTTCTTTACTTGTCACATGTTGTGAGGACCTTATTTCCACAACTATTTTCTTTTCCCAAAGTCATCGTTACATGCCCTTTAGCTAATCAACAAATTTCCCTATCGTCATACCTACCTACGTCTTGTTAGTTGGCTATCAACGACCCCTGTTCCAACATTTTGAGTTTAATATGGCATTTAAACATTAATCTTTTCCAAAATGAAAAAAATCTTTGTTGGGTACAACCTTTCATGTCCCACTTTATTACATTGAGTTGTCTATGTCGTCTATTTATTATACTTGATAATTACTAATCTACATATACCATATGTCATATATTCCTAATAGAGAATAGTGCATGTTTAAAATGTACACATGCTCTTTTTTTGGTATTTCATTCCAGTGCATACGACCGTGATGGGCTATGATGCTTCTTTACTCGAAACTTGTTCCTCATCCCTTGCCATGGAGGGTCGTGGATTATTTTGGTTGGGGTTTGGTGAGAGTGTTTCCTTATAATCCCTTGGTTTGGTTCTATATTTGGCCTGTTCCACTCATCTATCAATGTGATCTTAATTAGAGGCACTTGAGGGATGGGGATTCTTCTCAATGCTACATGCTTAAAAATTGAATTGATTCTTTGTGTATTCAAAATCCTATTATCTAGTCAATTTTGTTCACTAGAACACATATGTTCTTGGGGATTTAACATAGGCTATAATATTTCCTTGATTGACTCCACCACTTGCTCCCATTCTCACAAATGTTCATTGTGCGTGGCCTACCATTGAGCATGTGTTCCTTTCAATACTATGTCAAGGGCATGTATTTTGTGGGTCATGGGAATCTTATGGATCTATGTAAGGAATGTATCCATTGATTCCATTCCATCAATATGATGTAGGTTGTAGGGAAACCTCCCAATCTCATGTATTTATTTGGTAATTCATGCAAATCTTCATGTTGAAACCTCAAAGAGAGTATGAATTTGTGTCATAAGAGAGCACACTTCTCCATATTAGCTCACCATTGAATGTATGGTTGATAAAATCTTCGATATTCCCTATAATATTGTAGATGTTCCCAATAATGGAACTTTGTGCTTCCTCATTCACATACTCATTATAAATGTTTCCCTCATTTAGATCCAATGATGCCATGATGTGTAAGGTATCTATTTCAAAGGAAATTTTCCATTTATTTAGATTCAAAATTCCATTGTTATAAAATTCCCAATCAATTCAAAGTAGCGTGGGGTAAGGATATGAGTCATCCATTATCTCAATCACTTCAAAGTTTTTTTTGGTTTTCGTCACTTCAATTTTCACTTCCATTTGCTCCATTCGATCGATGGGATATATTTGATATTGGTTAGACAACCAAGTTGTCTAACCACACCAAGTTTAGTTTTCCCATTAAATACAAATATTTTTTCAACAAGATGTTCACAACATAACCTATGTTCAACATGATACCGTCCATCTCATAACTTTGAAGTTCAGCTACCATCTTGAATTATCTTCTCGTGTGATTTTGTTTTCTCACCTGGAGGACATCCCTTTCCATTAGTGTGGTGTATATAGCTATAGTGGTCTTTTATTCCCACATACACCTTTTCAACATATATGTTAACTTATTTTCAACCTCAAGATCACTTAATATTTTCAAGAAATAATGTAAGAAGTTAATAACTTGGTCCTATAATCTCTCCTCTCGGCAAGCTTCTTGCTTTGTGCATTACAACTCTTCATAGATACATTCCTTTGTTTCATTTTGTTTGGCCCACTACACCTCTTCATTTCTATAGGATTATTCTATTTGCCTTTGTGTCTCCCATTGTATCTCCTCATACATGCACACTTCCTCCAAATATTTCCATGTTGTGCAGTGTAACTCTTCTTGAACATGGACCTCCTCTAATGAGATTTGTGTGGCTTGTTGTATCTCGTCATGCACTTGGGATTCCTATAGTGACTTTTGCATCATGTGTTGTAACTCTTCACATAATTTTTCCATGTGCTTCATGTATGAATTTATTTTTTTGTGCAATGTAAACTTGGGATGTGCCAAGGGTTCTTTTTTAATCTTTCATTTGATGTTATGGCCCTAACTTTTTCAAATTTTTGAGTCCATTCTCATTTGAATTCCTCCTCAATTTATCAACCATAAATCAAATTATTTCTCTAGATTTTTGTCTATACGTGGCTCTGTAGTCACCATATTTTAATGCACCTTCTTCTCTTCCCACTTTACCAACAAATATGGGCAAGTGACATGCTTAGTACCGTGAGAGTACTGAGAGTGAGCATGTGGTTTGGTACAAAATCATGAGACATGGCCCACTTTACCAAAATTAAATAAAACATGTGGTCTTCCTCCAAAACCACCATATCCTTGTCCTCTTCCAAATCCATATCCTCCTCTAGGACCGCCTTGGTATCCTCCTCTATTTCCACCTCCATAGTCTCCATATTTTTATTCTTGCTCGAGATTGAAGGTATTTGTAGTGTTCTCCTGAATCAATTGAAGTGAACAAAATTTGTTCACATCATACCCCATGGATTTTATGAACTCACAAAATGGAGTATGTGTATTATTTTGATATTTTTGTAGTGTTGGTCACCTAGGAGTTATATGTCCCCATTATCTACAAATCTCACACCACTTAGTTTTAGGTCTACTCAGGAATGGATTCGCCCCACCTATCACCATTTATCTCCCCAATGTAGGACAATTGTTACAATGGTGACCTTTTGTGTGGAACATAGTACCCCACACTTGCTCGCACACCACTTTATACTTAGCCATACTTTTCAATTACATAGTGATATTTGTAAGATGATATTGCACTTATGTTAATCCTACTGATGTTTCACCACATACTAGTATAGCTTCTAGGAACATCCCAATCTCCACGACATTTTTATGATTTTTTTCATTCTATTTGGTGAGAAAATGTAGGGTAGGAATATTACAGTAAACCATTCCTTATGTTGGAGTATTGGATTTGAAATGCCATTTTTTCCAAAAATATCTTACATCATTGGTCATAGTTTCATATGGTTTCTCCAGTCCATTTCTTGATTTATTTGACCTAAGTGATACAATGTGATTCTAAGTTAGGATTATGAAACTCCCTAACTTGATCTCTTATAATCTACATCAAGGACCTAGTTTGTCCCATTGGTGTAGTCTTCTTGTACTTCATATATCATATTAGAGCTCTATCTTTGAAGGTTGGATCTAACTTCCCTATATTATATGCTTCATCTATCATTCCCTTCACAGACCATATAGTTTCAGATATAAACTGATGTTGTTCTACATCATCTTTTCCCATCCTATGTAACATGGGTAGGCTCGGGGTTGTATCTTGATTTTTTATACTCAACATAGTGTTGTGTCCTCCTGATTGACTACTAGTTGTCCCTTATCCTTCACACATTGTTATCCTTTTTCTATTTCTTTGTTCCACTTTCATCCTTAGATCAATTCTTATTTTGTATCTCTTGTCTCTTTCTCTATTTTTCTTGACTAGGACCATTCTCTTCTCACCTCATCTCCTCATGTTATGGATCCCTCCCATTGGATCTGTTTTCTCTCTATTTTTACCTTATCTTTCCATCCCCCTTGTTTGCATGAGCAGGTGTACCTGGCCATCCTATGTGGATCCATGTACATCATCCCCATCTATAAAAACATCTTGATCTAGCATAATATTTCCTCCTTTATCAATGATGTATCCCTCATTAACTCGTTTGAACTAGAATTTGACTACTCAATCCCACTTATTATACATAGATTTCAGTCTATTGACTATAATCGGGTTCCATATAATTGGTTCTTCGACCCCCAAGAGAGTGTTAATTACTTTATGTCTCTTCAACCATTCATACAATAAATAATGAAACTCAACAAAGAAAACTTCATGCAAATATGTATAGATATACCTTTGTTTCTATGTTTTGACATTGGTTATTAGGTTCTTGGTATCTTTTCATGCAAGCCCATCTTTCTTCTTAGATAAACAATCTTTTATTTCCTTTTGATAAGGATTCCATTTCATTATTTCCCTTCATCATCAAATACAAAACCCTCATGTCCCGAGAAAAAAAACTATGTGTTGTCTCTTTCTACTCTCCTTGTTGGGGGATTAAAGAGTCAGTGTTCATCAATATTGACCAACAAAACACCAAGGTTTTTACATATTCAATGTTTAGTCTAGGATCGAAGAAGGTCTAACCCTAGACACCATGATAATCACATATTATGTTCATTTATCCATAACTAAGTAAGATAGTATCAAAAAGTAAAACATATATGCATTCCAACCATAATATACATAAGGATGCAGAGAGAAAGTACTTTAATTTTCATTCATTAATTTAGGATACATTCAGATAGAATACTAATAATAGAGGTCTATGCCGAGTTATCTAGAATCATACAATAATTATAACATAGATATGTACCATGCACTCTAGTCTCTTTTCTTCATTTCTCAATAGTTCTGTCTCTATTACAGATGTATGAAATACTTAGACATAATTGGACATGGAATTCTCTTTTTTTTGTTCCAATCAACTCTCTGATACAATACTCTACTCTCTCTTTCTTTTCTCCACTCTCTTGGGTAAACAAAATTCCCACATGCTTTATGTGTCTTCATGTAACCCCCATATATTTCTAAAGTGTGGAAATGCTAACTAAATTTATATCTTATTGTATCCTTGTCCATGATCATTTGATTTATTCTAGAAATCATTCAAAAAATATTGCCAAATATACGCTCATAATCGTTTTTCATGCAATATCTTCTTGATTCCTTGCTTTTAGTGAAAAATTAGGTTGACATGCATGATATTCGCTTAGTTTGGGTTGATGTTGATCTTTCTTGGCATCACATACTGTATATTCATGGGCGTGCATGCACTATTCATTTGTGGCATGCACACACAAATTCCTCAAAACATTAAGTGCCAACGACAACCCAGTACTTGTTGAAGTGGACCTGACATGAAACTGATGTTCCAAATCAGGTTGCATGCACTCAAAGGTGATTTCTCCACCAATTTCTTATGCCTAATAGAACCATTTCACCCTTTGGTGGCTTGCGATAAGAGGTCCCTCTTCACCCTTCAATGACTTCTGATGATTTTCCATACACCCAATGATAGGGAATCCAATGGTTGCACCCAATTGTTACTTTTTCCTAAAGGAAATCTTACTAGTATTCATGCCATCCCTCATGTAAATGAGTGCTCATATCCTTTAGTCCCCTTACTACCCAAGGCCCACAAGTATATAAATACAAACAATTATATTTATGAATACATATATCACTTAGGCATGCCTTAACATTATGTAATACTTCCCAAAGAATAGATACCAAATATTAAAACTTGCTATCAAAACCACCCAAAGATTTCCCATGTCTATGGTGCACCTTGTCCTAATGATAGGGCACCCATTGAGTCTATTTTTCACCTTTCCATCATGCTAGGAACATAAACCAACTCTCCAAGAACCTATTCATTTGTGTTCCTATTTGTGTTGGTCGATGACCACCAAAATGATTGTGCAATGGGGGTTCTTGAAGCTACTCAAGGATAGGACCTTACAACTACCTTCAATACCAAAAAGGGTCTATATGAATGGCTAGAAATAGATTTTGGTTTGTGTAATGCACTAGATACAATTATGCATTTGACAAATGATGTATTGTATCCCTTTTTTAGGTTTCATTTGTAATAATGTAATTAGATGCTATATTGGTTTATATATCTACCCAGGAAGAGAATATCTCACATCTCATGTTGGTGTTAGAGACCCTAAAATATCACCAAATTCTAGAAAACCTTATGAAATGTGAGTTTTCTGAGCATCCATTTGTGTATTTGGGGTACGTGATTGGTTGGTGGGATCTCCACATAGATCCTACAAATATGGAGGTCATCCTCAAATGGATAACTAATGTAAATGAATTTAGGATCTTTGTTGGAGAAAAACACACCTATGGAAGTTTATTCAATCCTTTTTAGCTGTGGCTAAGAAAATTGTTGGAATTTGTGTAGTAAAGCATAACAGTAATATCTTTTAAAATTTAATTAGTAAAACAACTAGATCTAGAGTTTAGACATCAATCTCCACTACTTGTACAGATCTAGGAGATCTAAAGAGTAATACTATAATATAGATCTGAATTCAAATACAGATCTAAATTCAACTTAGATTAAGACATACAGATCTACACTCAAAATAGATAGAGACGTACAAATCTAAACTCAGCTTAGATAAAGATATACAGATCTAAACTTAAAATATATAGACATACAAATCTGAACTCAAAACCAATCTAATCATTAAACCATCAATCAAACTGTAGAAACAGAGAGGTAAACTTAATATATTGTTTAGATCTAATAACTGTTAATGCTTGAACATAGATCTAGATAGATCCGACTGTATAGAACTCAAAATAATATATCAGATCTGAAAATGGTGGATAGATAGCATACCTTGTTCTAATCCTTACCTATGAAGAATTCATAGTTAATAAGAAGGATGTAGAACCATTTGTAATTATGCTCAGGTAAAGTCTAGGTCATAGATCCACCTTATAGGTTGGATCTCCTGCCAAGAGATGAAGAAAATTTCTTCCCATCAAAGGGATAGGGCCACAAAGAACTCTCACTATCAATTCCTCACACTAACAGTAGGTGAATGCATGAAAACCCTCACACATAAATGTTATGTACAAAAGCCCCTTTACACAGGAAATCCAATAGCCAAAGAAAGAGTCATTGTCTGGACACAAGAACAAACACCCCACAACAAAAATGGAGAATGGCACCCACAGTCATATCCCAGTAGTCATTTGGAGAGGGGCTGTATCAGTCAGCTCACACAACAGTCACAAGGAGAGGCCACACCTCTATCAACCCTCACAATGGTTACAAATAAAAACTACACCTCTGTAAGCCCACATAGCAATCACAAGGAGAGACCGCACCTCTATCAACCCTCACAACAATTAAAAAGGGTCGCACCCTACACACTCATCATAGCAGGAGGAGGGGTCGTACCCTAAAGGCTCACCATAGCAGGAAGAAAGGGGCCCGCACCCTAATCACACCATAGCAGAATAGGAGGGGCCGCAACCTACACTCACTTCACAATAGTAATGGGAAGGACTGATCCACCCCACTCTCACTCCACACAGCAGATTGGAGGGATGGTCGCACCTCACACAAACCCCCAACAGAAAATACAAGAGGCCGCAGCAAGGAAGAGTCTTCACAAGAAAAAGAGGGCCACAACAACCTTAGGCAGACTTCCATACAAGGGTCGCAGCATGAAGAGAGATCCACAGACTTAGAAGCATTAGAGCATAGGAACAAGTGTGTAATATGAGAGGGGTAAGGGGGTTCTATAAATAGTTTTTAGGTTAGGTTAGCAAAAGTAAAATTAAATAAATTAATCATGTTTAAATTAAAACATTTAATTTAAATGTGATACAATAAGTATTTAATTTAAAATTTAATTAACTCAAAAGACAAAAACCAACAAAAACCCCAAATCAACACAAGTAGGGGTAAGAGAGGGTAAAGGAGGGTTTCCAAGGTGGAAATACTAGTTTAATCATTTTCAAGGTGACCTTATTACTTTATCATCATTGCATATGGGACTTATCCCTCATGTGGTTATGTCTTTCTACAAGGAAGGTCATGTACCATCAAAATACTTGATAGAGGATCAAGTAGCCCCAGAACTTTTTTTGGGGTCTTATCCACCAAGGTCAGAGACCAAGGATCAACCCATGCAATATGCATGGGTACCCTGGACATTTCCAAGGGCGCTAGGCTTATCTAGGGACTTTAACTGCTTGGTCCTAGACCAAGAACCCCAGTCGTATACTGGGGGCACTCTCAGGGGTCTTTACTACTTGGTTCTTTACCAAGAACCCCAGTCGTATACTAGGGGCCCTCTCAGGGGTCTTTACTGCTTGGTTCTTCACCAAGAACCCCAGTTGTATATTGGGGGCCCTCACAAGAGTCTTTTCAACCATGGTACAAAACCATGGATCAACCCATGCCTTAGGCATGGGTACCTTGGACATTTCCAGGGGTCCTAGACATATCTAGGGGCTTTAGCTGCTTAGTCTCAGACTAAGAACCCCAGTCATATACTGGGGGCCCTAAGAAGGGTCTTTTTCCATGGCACTGACTATTTGGTCCAAGACCAAATACCCCAGGAGTGCACTAGGGGCCCTAGACCTCAGTTAGGGTCTTTGTCATCCTTCCATAGAATACCTATTGCAGTTGTTATAAATTTAGCACTCCCTCTCAGCAAGAGAGGCATTCTCAGCTACACCAAGCTTGCCACAAAAGTATACAAACTTTGACAGTGGCTTGGTGAAAATATATGTTGTCTGTTCTACTATTGAAACAAATTGAATGCTGAGAATGTTCTTCTGAACTATGTACCAGACATAGTAATAACTCATCTCAATATGCTTCGATCAATCATGAAACACATGGTTCTCAGTGAGATTTATACTGCTCTGATTGTCATATTGAATGACTGTGGGGTCAAGCTCTGAACTGAACAAGTCTGAGAGAAGCTTCCTGAGCCACACTGCTTCTCTGCTTGTAGTGCTAGCAACAATGTATTCAACTTATGCAGTTCTTTGGGCTACGGAGCCCTGTTTCCTGCTGGAGCAGGAAATTATTGTTGAACCCAAACTGAAGCAATAATCAGAAGTACTCTTCCGATCCACTATACTGCCCATCCAATCTGGATCTATGAAACCATGGATAAATACACCTCTACTTGAGGTGTATCTGAGACCATAAGCTATAGTCCCCCAAACATATCTTAGAATGTGTTTCATAGTAACTGTACGTAAATGTTCAGGTTCACACATGAACTGGCTAAGAGCATTTACCGCATAACAGATGTTTGTTCTCGTATGTACGAGATAAATCAATAATTTGTCGATGTAAGGTGGGAACTTTTGGATATGAACTTGTGGCCTGATCTCATAGATTCTTTAGATTAGAGATCATTTGTGTGCTCATGGACTTGTAGTCCATCATGCCAAAACTGCAAATCACATCAACTGCATATTTACCCTATGAGAGAAATATCTCTCCTGATTTCTGCCAAAACTCCCAGCTCAGAAAGTAATGTAAAAGATCCAAGTCTTTCATTCCAACTTCTTCAGAAGAGCTCCCTCTTAGTCTGAGCTATATATAAAAAACTCCTTTCCTGTAAGGAACAGATGAAGATTTTAAACAATCTTCATATAAGGATGATCCCAAGATTCTGTCATACTGAGCTCTCAGATTTATAATCCATGAGGTTCTTTTCATGGATAGCCTCTTGTTTAACTTCATTGTTTGAGAAGAAAATCTTAACATCTGTCATATGAAGTATTCAAAACAAGAAAACAACAAAAGGATCCTGATGAAGGTAAGGATCTTGTCATAGGTCATCCCTTCTTTCACGAGTAACAAATATACCCTCCAAATAACTATTTGTGGGCTTTATTTTATAAGACAATGGAGGTTCCCACTAATTTGTTACAAGTTCTTTGAAAACATAGACCATACATGATTTTTCTGTCACAACAACTTCCCTTATTTCAATTGTGGAAGGTTCTGAATCAATCACAAGATTCAATTCATCTAGAGGACCAGAGTACTTATCTGGTTTCTGCTTTCTGTGAAAGTGCCTTTAGGTGCTGGAAGCTTTTCTGCTTCCTTTAGCATTTATCAACACCAGGTTGGTTTCCTTTAAAAGAAACTAACAGAATCCTTGGATTCCACTAAGCTGTCAATTATGTTGTAGTTCAAGGACTAGCTCATTTACAGGGACTGCTCCCTCTGAGTTTCATAAGAAATCTGCCTTTCTGTCAATTTGCTCCCTCTGAACCTATACACACTTTTGTCTCTGATCTAGTGTCACATCTTTTCAAGATGCTCTTGGTGCTAATACGAGATTCAAAAATGAAAAGCTGAGTCAGACCTCTGAGTTCTTGTGCCAAGGATAATGACTCAATTACAAAGAAAAATGATATCTGTAGGGTTTCCTGAAAACGAAAAATACCCCATCTACCAAGATAAATTGTTGGACTCTTTAACCAAGGAAATAGCCCAAGATTACATGTTGTCTTTCATAAAAGATCAACAGGCAGCTAGGTTTCCAACCAAGGAGAAAGACTTAGCCTTTATAAAAAATAAGCAGGTGCTGAGATCACAACTTCCTTGTTCATAAAAATATGAGATTCTGACAGTAATCAATTTAGAAATGGGTACTTAAAGATGAAAAAAAGGTAATCTTATCTTGATGTCATTTGTAGTCATGTAAATGAAGTATCCATGAAAATTGCTTAAGCTTAAGATATGCATGCATCATGCTACTGACTCAAATTAACCAGGACTTCTACAGAAGTAAATTTGTTAGTTCAAGTAACTTTAATATCCTTAAGAGAATATCTTACTGCCCTGTGTATATTCATCCATAACCAAACAATATGTCAAAGACTGCATTGTTAGGAGTCATTCCTGGGATTCCACCACTCAATGAATTTTGGTCAACTTTAAGGCTTGTGTACTCTAAAACATTTTGGATGACCATTAAGTTCATAAGGTGATGTCATTTACTAAGGTTACACAGTTAAAAAAATCCCATTACCAGCAGTTCTGATAAAGCCATTGCATTTTACCAAAATCTTATTAAATGAAAGCTGAGCACTTTCCAATTAGTAACAATAATATGATAAAGGCTTTAAAACTATCACTTATCATTTTAGGATGATGGTTACATTTCCAAGCATTTTGGATCAGACCCTTGATTAACTCTTATCCTCTCTCAATTAATTTTCAGTCAAACAGTAAGAAAGAAAAGTCTTGAAAAAATAATGAATGATCAAGGGTAAACTAGAGGAATTACTAGGAGTCCCTTACAGAGATAAAAGGGCCCTAGCCTCTAGATTTTCTTAACAAAGGAAACTTTCCCAACTCGCATTAGAAACTCCATAAAATATCAAGTAGGCATCCAAAATTGCATCTCACATGAGTACAAGTCAATAAGCAAGATAATCATTCACTGTCCCCTTCATATCAATCAGTCCAAAAAAATATAAAAGATTACTTCTTGTCAAGAGGCTTGATCAATAATTAGAGAAAAATATGAAAGAGTGATAAGATGAACATGCAAGTTACAATGGTTAACCTTAGCATGCATTTAAGATGACAATCTAGTATTGTGACTCCAAAAACAAAAATCTCTTAGCTTTTAAACTAAAAAAGGGATGTACTTGATCACAACCATAAGCAAACCCACAGTCATTCAAAACTTTAATCAGATCTCACTCACTAAAAGATGCAGAAACAATTCCAAGGAGTATCTCATGTTGGTAAGGACATATGCTAGAGATTGAACTACCTTATGTTCAATCTGTTCTTGTCATGACAATGATTTAAGTTCCTTTCCAAAGTCTTCTGATCTGCAAAACAAATTCCCAGAGTAGGATCTACGTGGGCTCAAGACTTTTTCTTGAGCTCCTTTCACGTCCATAGCTCTGATACCATGTTGGAATTTGTGTAGTAAAGCATAACAATAATATCTTTTAAAATTTAATGAGTAAAAAAACTAGATCTAGAGTTTAGACATCTATCTCCACTACTTGTACAGATCTAGGAGATCTAAAGAGTAAGACTATAATACAGATCTGAATTCAAATATAGATCTAAATTCAACTTAGATTAAGACATACAAATCTACACTCAAAATAGATAGAGACATACAGATCTAAACTCGGCTTAGATAAAGACATACAGATCTAAAATTAAAATATATAGAGACATACAGATCTGAACTCAAAACCAATCTGATCATTAAACCATCAATCAAACTGTAGAAACAGAGAGGTAAACTTAATATATCGTTTAGATCTAATAATTGTTAATGTTAGAACATAGATCTAGATAGATTAGACTGTATAGAACTCAAAACAATATATCAGATCTGAAAATGGTGGATAGATAACATACCTTGTTCTAATCCTTACCTCTGAAGAAGTCACATCCAATAAGAAGGATGTAGAACCATTTGTAAGTATGCTCAGGTAAAGTCTAGGTCATAGATCCACCTTATAGGTTGGATCTCCTGCCAAGATATGAAGAAACCTTCTTTCCATCAAAGGGATAGGGCCACAAAGAACTCCCACTATCAAACCCTCACACTAACAGTAGGTGAATGCATGAAAACCCTCACACATAACTGTTATGGACAAAATCCCCTTTACACAGGAAAGCCAATAGCCAAAGAAAGAGTCATAGTCTGGACACAAGAACAAACACCCCACAACAGAAATGGAGAATGGCACCCATAGTCATATCCCAGCAGTCATTTGGAGAGGGGTTGTATCAGTCAGCTCACACAACAGTCACAAGGAGAGGTCGCACCTCTATCAATCCTCACAATGATTACAAAAAAAAATTGCACCTCTGTAAGCCCACATAGCAGTCACAAGGAGAGATCGCACCTCTATCAACCCTCACAACAATTAAAAAGGGCTGCACCCTACACACTCGTCATAACAAGAGGAGGGGTCGTACCCTAAAGGCTCACCACAGCAGGAAGAAAGGGGGGCACACCCTAATCACACCACAACAGAACAAGAGGGGCCACAGCCTACACTCACTTCACAGCAGTAATGGGAAGGACTAAGCCACCCTACTCTCACTCCAAACAACAGATAGGAGGGATGGCCGCACCTCACACAAACCCCCAACAGAAAATACAAGAGGTTGCAGCAAGGAAGAGTCCTCACCTACAAAAGAGGGCCGCAACAACCTTAGGCAAACTTCCATACAAGGGTCGCAGCGTGAAGAGAGATCAGCAGACTTAGAGGCATTAGAGCATAAGAACAAGTGTGTAATATGAGAGGGGTAAGGGGGTTCTATAAATAGTTTTTTGGTTAGGTTAACAAAAGTAAAATTAAATAAAGTAATCATGTTTAAATTAAAACATTTAATTTAAACATGATACAATAAGTATTTAATTTAAACTTTAATTAACTCAAAAGACAAAAACCAACAAAAACCCAAATCAACACAAGTAGGGGTAAGAGAGGGTAAAGGAGGGTTTCCAAGGTGGCAATACTAGTTTAATCATTTTCAAGGTGACCTTATTAATTTATCATCACTGCATATGGGACTTATCCCTCATGTGGTTATGTCCTTCTACAAGGAAGGTCATGTACCATCAAAATACTTGATAAAGGATCAAGTATCCCCAGAACTTTTTCTGGGGTCTTATCCACCAAGGTCAGAGACCAAGGATCAACCCATGTCGTATGCATGGGTACCCTGGACATTTCCAAGGGTCGTAGGCTTATCTAGGGACTTTAACTGCTTGGTCCTAGACCAAGAACCCTAGTTGTATATTGGGGGCCCTCTCAGGGGTCTTTACTGCTTGGTTCTTTACCAAGAACCCCAGTCGTATAGTGGGGGCCCACTTAGGGGTCTTTACTGCTTGGTTCTTCACCAAGAAACCCAGTCATATACTGGGGGCCCTCAAAAGGGTCTTTTCAACCATGGTACAAGACCATGGATCAACCCATGCCTCAGGCATGGGTACCCTGGACATTTCCAGGGGCCCTAGACATATCTAGGGGCTTTAGCTGCTTAGTCTCAGACTAAGAACCCCAGTCATATACTGGGGGCCCTAAGAAGGGTCTTTTGCAATGTCATTGACTGTTTGGTCCCAGACCAAATACCCCAGGAGTGCACTGGGGGCCCTAGACCTTAGCCAACATCTTTGCCATCCTCCCAGAGAATGGCTCTTGCAGTTTCTATAAATTTAACAAAAATAACAAGGCATAACATAGAAAAAAAAATTCCCTCGACATTAATGCCCAACAAGTGACCAAAAAAGTCTGTATTATTGGAAATTCAAAAGGAATCCTAGAGGGCATAGCACCAAAACGTGAACTGGATTTAGCAAAAGTCAACATTTTGCAAAAGAAGTCTAGAAAAATTGGATAGAGGCATTATGAACTCTAGAAGGATGGGTTGAAAGGACAACTTATACACAAGGTCTTGTGTATTTATAATCTACATATAAATATAAAAATAATCTAGATATAATACTCTTACAATAAAATAGTCGATACTTATACTAGTAAGTCTCATTTAGAAACTTTCTTTGGGTATTTTCCACCGCCCTTATATGTTGTTTATGGACAACAAAGTGAAGGAGAACGCCACAAAAAAAGAATTGAAGGATGAAAAAATTGTTGATGGAGCACCCAAACCTAAACTAGATTTAGAAAAAGTCAACATTTTGCAAAAGAAGTCTAGAAAAATTGGATAGAGGCATTATGAACTCTAGAAGGATGGGTTGAAAAGACAACTTATACACAAGGCCTTGTAAATTTATAATCTAGATATAAATATAAATATAATCTAGATATAACTCTCTTACAATAAAATATTCCATACTTATGCTAGCAAGTCTCATTTAGAAACGTTCTTTGGGTATTTTCCACCACCCTTATATGTTGTTTATCGAAAAAAAAGTGAGGGAGAACACCACAACAAAAGAATTGAAGGATTAAAAAATTGTTGATGAGATTAGGTAGGTCCATTTGCAAGTACATGAGACATTGAAGAAGTCATAGGAAAATAACAAGGCATAACATAGAAAAAAAAATTTCATCAAGATTAATGCCCAAGAAGTGACCAAAAAATTCTTGGGCACAACACCTAAACCTGAACTGGCTTTAGAAAAAGTCAACATTTTGCAAAAGAAGTCTAGAAAAATTGGATAGAGGCATTATGAACTCTAGAAGGATGGCTTGAAAGGACAACTTATAATATATTTTGGTACTTTATGGGTGGAAACATTGGAGATTTTGGCTTGTAAGGACCATTTTAGGGGCAATCTCTTCATTGGTGATTTCAGTTCCATAACCTTTCAGAGTTGATTTAAGGACATAAATGACCAATTTTAGGGTCCAATGTTTGAAAAAACTATTACTAGAACCTTGGCATTGTTATACACATCGATATCTTTCCAATGCTTTGAACATCACTTTAATCAAAGTTATTACACAAAATTTATGCCTCCCACAAGTTGAGTTATCATGTTGACAACCTTGATATGTGGTAGATGCTACATCAACTCAAATTTCTTACACATGTCAAGGTAGTGATGTGCTAAATTTGAATAATTTTCTAGATGGACTAAAATATTAACATTAATTGGAGTTTGATAAAACAAAAATCCTAACCCCGACCCTATAAAACTATTATGCTATGTTGAACAATTCATTTGTAGAAAAATAGGGAGTTTCTTTCTCACTATATTTTTTATCATTCCATAGCTGAGAAAGTATTTTGTAAGTGGTAAATTGAGGCATAACAGAGGATCTAGATGATTATGTAGCAACCATTCATATTGTAGTGTCGATAAAAACTCCATAGTGAGTGCACTTTATTTGTATGTGCATTTCACAATTGAAAAGAAAAGAGAAAGACCATAGTCTTCACCTTCTACCTATGTTTTTCCTATATCAAGTGTTTCCATAATAARTATTGGTGTTCATTGTGTAAACGGTGTGTTATATTTTTCCTTATTTCATCCTCCAATTTAACTGGGAACATTACTTGCAAAAATACACATAAAATTTGAAATTTTATGTTAACCAATTTTGTAGCTTACCAACTACAGGAATACATACATAGATTTAACCATTCTCTAAATGCATACTAAGACAATACATGAATGTAGATAATAACTCAATAAAACCAGATATAAATTAGTCTTATACATAGAGTTCATGCACAACAATTAAAACTCATATTCATGCACAACAATTAAAACTCATAATGTAGTACATAAAATAGAAAAAAAATCCATGTGTTTAAAATAGTTGTGCAACTAGCTGCTTGGGACAGATGTTCCAACCAACCATAGTATTTTTTTACCAAATCTCAACAACAAATCACCCCAATCTGGGGCTAGAAATTCACAAAGAGGGTGGCCTCTTACTTTCTACTCGCAACTTAGAGACTCCCACAAACCAATGGCATTCTCCTATAGCTATCTCAATTTTCCACTAGCTCTCCTCCTCTCGACTTTCCAAATCAAAGGAATGAACCCCTTCAGTACTCTTAGTCCATTAGGTTTTCCATTAATTTATTAGGGTCTCTCTAGCACAGGTAACTAGGAATCTCACTATTAGAAAACTGAAGGGAACTCACTGCTAGGAAAACTACCAGCAAAAAATAGTAGTCACTTTCTCTTACAATGAAATTGTCACCATAGTTCACTCTTTATGACTAAGAACCTGGTTTTTCTACAAGTCTAACAACTTGCCTCTTTCATCTTCTCAACTCCAAATGCTCCATAATTGTCCCTCTATTGTTGTTTTATCTCTAGTTCTCTTCTTCCTTGTTCTTTTCTTGTTGATCATGCAAAAACATCTATTTCTAATTATTCCCCCTTGGCCATACAAATTTCCTCTCTTTGCTTTCTTGTTTGACTTACACGCTTTTCCAAACTAATTGTACTCATCCCCATGCTCCCAATAAGTATGGAATGTGAGTCCTCACACCCACCCTCTTACATGTATTCAATGATTTGGGAACACTCAATGA
>ML778549.1:35337-52180 GCA_009831015.1 Picea engelmannii
TTTTATATAAATTCCAAAATAATGAAATGTAAACCGCTTACCCACTTACCACATACATACTCTTTATGTTTATGCTCGTAGGGAGTATTACATTCCTCCTATTTTTGGAATAACACCATCCTCAACATTCTTCTTTCGAATAATAGAATCATGTATTCATTCTTGAACTTCTCTTATAATGACCCTGAAGAAAAATATGATTGTTATAGAAACTTGTATGCTATAGTTATTCCCTTCATAGATATTTTCAACTCCACAAAGTAATTTTTCTATTTATAATATAAAAGTAAGTATGCAATTTTAATATAATATTTATCTGTATTGGTATTTTTATTCTTCGCAAGGCTGCCATGGGCAACAACTCAAATCATTGTCCTTTTTGACACACCCTCCATGAACCCAATAATCACATGACATGAAGTTATCATAGTAGATTCATTTAAGTTTCCTCTTCATTACTTCGCTCACCCTACCGAGTTCAAGGACCCCCTTCTCTGTGAAATAATACATTTGGTGATCCATCTTTCCAAGTATTTGACGTGCATGAAGAGTGACAACATAAAGATTCTTACTACCAAGAATTCACTGGAAACCTATATTCAATTAGTAACTTACACTAATAAATGGGTTCCAATGTCATCATAATGGATTTCTTCCTGGGATTTGCAACTTTACAATGTTCGTCATTTGTTGTTACTAGGTAAATCCACCATCCACATGTGTCATAACATAAACATTCAAATATGACAAGTCATATTTGTATCTTTTAGGAAACTTTTAAAATAGTTACTACAAAAATTATAATTCGACCAAAATATATAAGTTCCACATAATACTTAACTTTATCTTATGTATGTAGTTGTGCATATCTTCATTGTGGTTTACTTTCATTTTTATATCCAAGATATTAATTTATGTAGCTATGTTCTTCCAATAGATATTTCTTGTATTCCATCAAAACATGTGTCAGTAAGTTCAAATAGGTGAACTCTGCTACATTAAATCATCAACTCGAGGTTCATAAACTGACAAAGTAAATAAAAAATATATGCATGCCTTAGCTTATAATATATCCCTAGATGATTACTTGTGCAAAAGGAAAGTTATTTACTATTTAGCTTTAGAAATAGAGTTTTTGTCCAATTACAAAAAAACAGAGTAAATGCAAATAGTAGGAAAAAAACTTTAATAAAACCATAGGAACGATTCTAAACATCTGAGATCATTAAACTACTGGATCATTATCTTTAAAAAAATTACAAGATTTCAATCATATGATCAATGAGGGTTTCTGTGACTATTGCAAACAATCTTTTATTCAATTAAGAATTGTTATATGTGTTGATTAAGTCTCGTTGTCATTGATGTCAACCCTTGAACAAAGCCCCGTAGCACAAAGGTTTGGGTAATGGACCCAATATTGTTTGATGTAAATATGACTCATTATTGTTTTGTCATGGTTGATAAGAAGTAGATATGGATGAACTCCAAAGTGGTCCCCTTATGGTGAAAGCCCTCATGGGAAGACACTTTGCGGAGTAAGAGAACCCATGCTTAATTGTGGAATAATGAGATGAAGGACAATGAATTTGTCAGGGAAACTATCCTAGATGGATATTGCTTATCATTCCATATCCGGTGGTATGTAGAACATCACATAAATCCTCACAGTTAGAGAGTTATGACCATGTGAAGTTGGAGAACCCAGGTTTGGGTAATGGACCCACGTTTGTTTGATAGATAACAGTATGATTTTTTCTATATTTGAAGGTAATACTATTCTATATGGATATTACATGTCATTCCATTTCTGGTGGTATGTGGAATGTCACATAAATCCTCATGGTTTGAGAGTTATGGCCTTACGAAGTTGGAGGACCCTTATATGTCATCTAGAAGCCCCAAAAGGTCAAAGTAGTCAAAGTGGTTTAAGAGATTTTAAAAGGTAAATAATAAAGTGAAGTGATGAGTGTATTATAATTCAAAGTGAATACAAAATAAATTATTTGAAAAATAAATTGAATGGCAAAATTAGAAGTGGGTTAACCCTAAAATAAGGAAAGTGGGCCAAGTGACCTAGAAGATGCTTTTAAGGAAGCTACTTGGAGAGTATAAATAAGAGGCAAGGATCTCTCATTTTAATTACACTTGAGAATGTTGAATATCTATAGGTTTCTGAGGTAACCAAGGATATATAAGCCGAATGTCTGAGAGAAGTTGAAGAAAAGAAGGTTGAAATGCAAGGAACGATCAATTCTTTTGATGGTGTTTTCTAAGGTATGTTATTTATAGGCCATCTCAACATTTTCGCTATAACTTTTTTTATATAATTCTTCAGACCGTGAAATTTCTATGTCATTAAGAAAACATACCCAAGTATCTTTGGTAAAAAATTCATCTTGTGGGTCGTTTTATTTTGGGAGTTACACTCTGTGGAAAATAGGGTTTGTGGTTAGTCCTGAAACTAGTCAAAAACATGTGTTTCGGGTAAAAACGTCATAAATTCTTCATAACAGATCCAGATTCAGTGAGACAAAATGTGTTGGTTAGGGTACATTATTTAGTATGGTGTGTAATAGGTTCATATCAATTCAATGAATATTTCTTGCGGGGAACACTCTGCAAGGTAGATCTCTAGAATAAGCCATAATTCAACAAGGTATGCCATTTTTTCTATAACTCCTTTTATAAGAGGTTTCAAGTAGTGACACCTGGAGGAATTTCATAAAACATACTGAAGAACATTGTGTATCAGTTTCAGATATTTATACATTACAGGCTCAAAGTTATGATTACTTCAAGTTAGGGTTGTTGACTAATCCAAAACTAGGCATGTGAGACTAAAGAAAAGTTTGGTGAAAATGCTCATCTCTTGTTGCAAAAGTTAAGGAAGGTTTGCAGGAATGTGATCATATACACCAGGTCTATTATAGAGCTACAAATTAGATTTGTATGATGAAATTGATGAGGTCTTTTGGTTGATGTACATGTTGAGTAGATGGTTGAGACAAGTAGTTAATGAGTTGGCACATACATGAGGTGTATAGTTGATGATGTTGGTACATATTGATTATTCATAGTTGATGATTAGTTGACACATGATTGGTACATACTTGGTACATGGTTGGATGCACTTGTTTATGGTACAGGTTGATTATAGGTTGCTTGGTACAGGTTGGTGCATGGTTGATGTACTTGTTTATGGTACAAGTTGATTATAGGTTGAGGTATAGGTTGATGCATGGTTGATGCATGGTTCAAATTTATTGGTACAGGTTTACAATGGTATATCTTACAGTGATAGTTTGATAGTGGTTCGATCATTCTACTTCTACTTCAGGGTGGTAGGATGGGGCAAGGACAGGTGGTTGTAGCCACCTTCCAGTTGTAGCCAGAAAACATAGGGGGTTGTAGCCTCCTTCTGGTTGTAGCCATGGAATTGGGGAGTTGGAGCTTCCCTCAGGTTGTAGCCTGAGAAACTAGGGGGTTGGACCCTCCTTCCAGTTGTAGCTGGAAAACAAAGGAAGTTGGTGCTTCCAATGAATGCAATTCTTCAAGACATATAATAAAAATCATTTCGTGGTTTTCTCTCGATTTGGGTTTCCACGTAAAACACCGGTGTACTGTGTATGAGTGTGATTGTTTATTTCTTACTGCTCATTATTGGATAATAATTCTACATTGATATAAAATTTGAAGAAAAAGGATTATAATTATGCTATTACTGATTCACCCCCCTTCTTAGTAATCCAACAATTGGTATCAGAGTAGGTTCCTTTAGAAATCAATTTAACCACTAAAAGGTAGATGATGGAGAGTAGCACCTCATATAAAAATGGAATAACATAGTTTGATGGACAAAAGTATGATTTTTGGAGCATAAGGATGAAGACATATATACAGGCATAGGGATTTCATGTTTGGCAATCAATTGTAGATGGATACACAACACCAGAAGTTCCAGCAACAAATGAAAAAGTAGTGAAACTCGGTGAGAATAATTCCAAAGCCAAAAATGCACTTTTGAACGGTCTCAGTGATGCGGTATTCACTAAAGTTTCACATTGTAAATCTGTTAAAGATATTTGGGACAAGCTTTGAAATATTTATGAAGGAGATTCAAACGTCAAAGCAGCAAAGATTCAAACTTAAAGAGGTCATTTCGAACAACTAAAAATGAAGGAAAATGAAGATATCACATCTTACTTCTTACAAGTCGATGAAATAGAGAATGTAATCATAGGATTGGGAGAATAAGTCGAAGAATCTATAATTGTTCAAAAGGTACTAAGATCTCTTCCTATGAGATTCAACCCTAAGATATCAGTACTAGAGGAAATATTGGATCTAAACTCAATAAGCATGGATGAAATGCATGGAATCTTCATAGCATATGAGATGAGAATTGAAAAGGAAAATCCATATGTAACAGAAGTAGCCTTCAAAACATCCAAAAGATCAAAGAAAAAGAAAAAGGAACAAGAAGAATATAGCAACAACAACGACGTCTCGGAAGATGATGAAGAAGTGGCCAACTTCGTCAAAAGACTGAACAAGGGAACCAACAATAGGTATAGAGGTAAGATTCCTTTAATTTGTTTTAATTGTTATGGTATTGGTCATTTTGCTAACAAATGTCCTCATAAGAAAAAGAGAAACGATGAAGGTTACTCAAAATGCAGACAAACATATAAAGTTAAAAGAACTACAAATAATTTTTTCAAGAAAAACTTTTGCACCAAAGAAGACATCTCATCATCAGATGAAGATGAAGTCAGTGACAGTGAAACAGGGAGATTTATATTCATGGAAGTAGAAGACTTTGATAAAGAAGACTCCGAAGAAGAATATTAAGAAGCATATGAATAAGAAATTGAAGAGGCAGAAGTTGACTTTCTAGAAGAACTAATGAGTGCCATAGAAATTATTAGAAGAGAGAATAAGAAAAACAAGAAACTACAAACAGAACTAGATAGGAAAAAAGACACTCAAGAACTAGAACAAATGATCACAAAATTGAAGGTTCAAATAGAAGAAGATAAAATAATTGAAGAAACACTCAAAGAACAACTAGAAGGAAAGGACATGATCATTGGAAACTTGGAAGCATAGATTGTCACACTAATAAAGGATATTCAAAAGAAAATTATGCAGAATAGCTCAAAAATTCTGGATGACATTATCAGCAGTAAAAAATATCATCTTGACAAGTATGGACTTGGATATAATCAGACAGAAAAGGGATCAAGCTCCAAAACAACAAAGAAATAAACAAATCCAAAAAGCTATGCACAAACAATCAAAGGGGATAAAAAGATATACAAGGAAGATTACAGGGACACTCCTCCACCGAGAAGATTCAGATTTCAGAATCAACAACAAATAGACAGGCCTCAATAAGAAGAAGGATTCATAAGAGCACCTCCTTTCAGAATATCTTCAACTACCAGGTATCAAACTATATTTTTTGGTTTATGTTATGCATGTAATAATTTTGGACATAAAGATGTAAATTGCAGAGCTAACAATAGGAACAATAACTACTTTGAGAGCCATACACAAAGGGGTTATTCAAGAAGACCTAGTGAAACACATAGAAGAAGTTACAACAAGTTTGAATCTTTGAGCACTAAAGTGGAATGTTACAAATGTAACAATTTTGGACACATGGCCTAAAATTGTAGAATGACAGTCCCTCCTAAAGAACCTCAATAGAGTCACAAACAAGAACCTCAAAAAACGACATGGATAAGAAAGCAAGATCAGTATAGTAATGAAGAATGCACAATTGCTCTACAAGATAAACAAAAGAAACGTGGTTGGTATGTTGACAGTGGATGTTCAAAACACATGACAGGTGATAGAGACAAGTTTCTTACATTACGAAAGGAAATAGATGGACCAGTCTTCTTCAAAAATGATGATTCAGCCAAAATCATTGGAAAAGGCACAGTCCAAATTGGGAACAAGAATGAAAAGGATGAAAATGTTATACTAGTAGAAGATATGAAAAATACTCTTTTAAGTGTGAGTCAAATGTGTGACCAAGCTAATAAAGTTACTTTTGATTCACAAAAGTGTGAGATAAGAAAAGAAGGTTCAGGGAAATTGGTCGCTACAGCTGCAAGAACTTCAAGCAACATATATGTGTTAAGCGAAATTGGAAATGAGAAGTGTTGTGTAGGAAAAGAAGATGAAAGTTGGCTATGGCACAGAAGAATGGATCACTTTCATTTTGATAAACTTGTCAAGGTCAGCGAAAGAGAAGAAGTCAGAGAAATTCCCTAGATAACGAAACCAACCAACACTTTATGCAAGAATTGCCAACAAGGAAAGCAAACAAAGACCAGGTTCAAATCAAATGAATATTCAACAAAAAAACCACTGGAAATTGTGCATACTGATCTAGTTGGACCAACTACAACAAAAGGCTTAAAAGGTGAGAGATACTTTATGTTATTAGTTGATGATTATACAAGAATGACTACAATTTGTTTTCTGAAGAACAAGTCAGAAGATTTTGAAAACTTCAAGATCTACAGGGAAATGGTTGAAAATGAGATGGATTCAAGAATCAAATACTTAAGATCGGACAATGGAGGAGAATTCACCTCAAAGGAATTTATGGACTACTGCAACAATCATGGAATAAACAAGCAATTTTTTGTTGCTAGGACACCTCAATAGAATGGAGTTGTTTAAAGAAAGAATAGGACAGTACAAGAAATGGCTCGAACAATGATAATGGATTCAAAGTTAACAGATATTTTTTGGACACAGGTAGTGAATACAACAGTTCACATTCAAAACATAGTAATTCTCAAAAACAACACTGATAAAACTCCCTACAAGCTATGGAAAGGAAGAACAACAAATGTGAAGCACTTCAGAGTTTTTGGAAGAAAATGCTACATCAAAAGAGAAGATGGAAGAATGAGAAAGTTTGACTCTCGTGTGGACAAAGGAATACTTGTTGGTTACTCAAGTACAAGGAAAGAATACAAGTGTTACAATCTAAGACTAAACAAAGTTGTGGAAAGCATCAACATAACAATTGATGAAACAGAAAGACCAAAATCAAAGAAAGAAGAAAACAAATCAATGGAACAATTTTTTGAAGAAGAAGATGAAAAATAAGTAGAATAGGAAGATGAAGATGAAGAGAATCTGACAGAATCATAAGAGCAAGTTCAACAAGTATCTCCAAAGGCACCTAGAAAACGAGTACAGAAGAATCATCCTCCAAATCAAATTATTGGAAACAAAGATGCAGGAGTTGAGACTAGAAGAAAAATATGTTCACCAGAACAAACACACCTAACACTCTTATCTACAATTGAACCAAACTTTTTTGAAGAATCCAACAAGGATGAATTCTGGAATAAGGCCATGGATGAAGAATTGGATCAAATAGAGAAAAATGACACTTGGGAATTGGTTCCAAGACCAAAGAATAAGAATGTGATCGGCACAAAATGGGCTTTCAGGAATAAATTGAATGAATATGGACATGTTACAAGGAACAAAGCTAGATTGGTGTAAAGGATATGCACAGATTGAAGGAATCGACTTTGAAGAGACATTTGCCCCAGTTTCTAGAATGGAAGCAATCCGTTTGCTTTTATCTTATGCATGCTCCAAAAATGTTAAAGTATATCAGATGGATGTAAAATCATCTTTTCTGAAGGGGGAACTTGAAGAAGAAGTCTACATTGAACAACCAAAAGGATTTCAGTTGTCAGATAACACAGACTATGTGCATAGATTAAAAAAGGCCTTGTATGGTTTAGAACAGGCTCCTAGAGCATGGTATTCTAGACCAGATAAGTATCTGCAACAGACAGGGTTCAGAAAAGGAAGTGAAAAAAATAACCTCTACATCAAGGTAAGTCAGGGTAATATTTTATTAATTGAAGTTTATGTTGATGATATTATTTTTGGTAGTGATGATGACAGGTTAAGCCAAAAAATTGCAAAAGACATGCAAAATGAATTTGAAATGTTGTTACTTCGAGAACTATCCTTCTTTTTGGGACTTCAGATACGTCAAAGAAACCAAGGAATTCCTATTTCTCAAACCAAGTGTATCAGAGAAATTCTAAAGAGATTCGGAATGGAATATTGCAAACCAGTTATCACTCCCATGCAAACTAGTTGTAAGTTCAACAAAGATGATGATTTGTAGTCTACAGATCAGAGGCAATACAGGTTAATGATTGGCAACCTACTATATGTGATAGCATCCAGACCAGATGTAATGAAGACAGTTGGACAGGTGGCACGATTTCAATCAGCACCAAAGGAATCACATGTATTAGCAGTAAATAGGATCTTCAGATATCTCAAAGGAACAAAAGAGTTTAGATTATGGTATCCAAAAGGAAAATATATATCACTTATTGCCTACACAGATGCAGATTGGGCAGGTTGTATTGATGACCGACGAAGCACCAGTGGAGCAACATTCTACTTAGGTGAGTGTTTGGTATCATGACTAAGAAAGAAACAATCATCGGTATCTCTATCTACAACCGAGGTAGAGTATATTGCAGCAGAAACATGTTGTACACAGGTTCTTTGGATGAAACAAAGTTTGAAATATATATAGGTTGAGTATGATGAGACCATTCCAATATATTTTGATAATACAAGTGCCATCAGTATCTCAAAAAACCTGGTGATGCACTTCAAGACAAAGCACATTCCAATCAAGTATCACTTTCTACAGGAACAGGTTGCAGAAAAGAACATCAGAGTTGAGTATGTGGGAAAAAAAGAACAAGTCCCAGACATCTTTACAAAACCACTTCCACAAGAAGCCTTTGAATATCTTCGCCAAAGACTTGGAGTTATTTCTACTCCAAAATGAATGATTTTTGAATTCTTTTTTTCTTATATTATATGTCTTAGATGTACACGAGGAAGAACCGTAAGAGGACAGTTCATTCAGGGGGAGAAGCCCCATATGGAAAGATACCTTTTCCATTGATGACAAAGAGGCAGAGATTTATTAGTTGTAGAGGACAAAGGCATGTTTCCAGGGGGAACATATTTATCAGATGTAGAGGACAGAGGAAGATTTATCAGATGTAGAAGACAGAGGCATGCTTCCAGGGGGAGAATGAGTGATATGATTTCAGTATTTCATCAGAGTGTTTACATCAATGTAAAAGGGGGATATTGTTTATTAAGGTTGGTTGTCATTGATGTCAACCCTTGAAGAAAACCCCGTAGCACAAAGGTTTGGGTAATGGACCCAATATTTTTTGATGTAAATATGACTCATTATTTTTTTTTCATGGTTGATAAGAACTAAATATGGATGAACTCCAAAGTGGTCCCCTTATGGTGAAATCCCTCATGGGAAGACGCTTTGCGGAGTAAGAGAACCCATGCTTAATTGTGGAAAAATGAGATGAAGGACAGTGAATTTGTCAGGGAAAATATCCTATATGGATAGTGATTGTCATGCCATTTCCGGTGGTATGTATAACGTCACATAACTCCACACGGTTAGAGAGTTATGACCATGTGAAGTTGGAGAACTCAGGTTTGGGTAATGGACTGAAGTTTGTTTGATGGATAACGGTATGATTTTTGCTATATTTGAAGGTAATACTATTCTATATGGATAACACATGTCATTCCATTTCTCGTGGTATGTGGAATGTCACATAACTCCTCACAGTTTGATAGTTATCACCTTACGAAGTTGGAGGACCCTCATATGTCATCTAGAAGCCCCAAAAGGTCAAAGTAGTCAAAGTAGTTTAAGAGATTTTAGAAGGTAAATAATAAAGTGAAGTGATGAGTGTATTATAATTAAAAGTGAATACAAAATAAATTATTTCGATAATAAATTTAATGGAGAAATTAGAAGTGGGTTAACCCTAAAATAAGGAAAGTGGGCCAAGTGACCTAGAAGATGTTTCTAAGGAAGCTACTTGGAGAGTTTAAATAAGAGGCAAGGCTCTCCAATTTTAATTACACTTGAGAATATTGAATATCTATAGCTGTATGAGGTAACCAAATATATCTAGGTCGAATTTCTGAGAGAAGGTGAAGAAAAGAAGGCCAAAATGGAAGGAAGGATAAATTCTTTTGATGGTGTTTTCTAAGGTATGTTATTTATAGGTCATCTCACCATTTTCGCTATAACTTTTTTTGTATAATGATTCAGACTATGAAATTTTTATTCCATTGCGAAAACATACCCAAGTATATGTGGTAAAAAATTAATCTTGTGGGTCATTGTATTTTGGGAGTTACACTCCATGGAAAATAGGGTTTGTGGCTAGTCCTGAAACTAGTCAAAAACAAGTGTTTCGGGTAAAAACGTCATAACTTCTTCATAACAGATCCAAATTCAATGACACAAAATGTGTTGGTTGGGTTACATTCTATAGTATATTTTGTAACAGTTTCAGATCAATTGAAAAAATATTGCATGCAGGGAACACTCTACAAGGTATCTCTATAGAATAAGACAAAATTCAACAAGGTATGCCATTTTTCTATAACTCCTTTTCTGAGAGGTTCCAAGTAGTGACACCTGGAGGAATTGAATAAAACACACTGAAGAATTTTTTTTATTAGTTTCATATCTTTATACATTACAGGTTCAAAGTTATGATTTCTTCAAGTTAGGGTTGTTGACTAATCCAAAACTAGGCATGTGAGACTAAAGAAAAGTTTGATGAAAATGATAGTCTCTTATTGTTAAATTTAAGGAAGGTTTGCAGGAATGTGATCATATACACCAGGTATATTATAGAGCTACAAATCAGATTTGGATGAAGAAATTGATGAGGGCTTTTGGTTGAGGTACATGTTGAGTACATGGTTGAGACAAGTAGTTGATGAGTTGGCACATACATGAGGTGTATAGTTGATGATTTTGGTACATATTGATGAGTTATAGTTGATGAGTAGTTGACACATAATTGGTACATACTTGGTACATGGTTGGATGCACTTGTTTATGGTACAGGTTGATTACAGGTTGTTTGGTACAGGTTGGTGCATGGTTGATGCACTTGTTTATGGTACAGGTTGATTACAGGTTGAGGTACAGGTTGATGAATGGTTGATGCATGGTTTAGATTTATTGGTACATTCTTACATTGGTATATCTCACAGTGATAGTGTGATAGTAGTTCCATCATTCTATTTCTACTTCAGGGTGGCAGGACGAGGCAATGACAGGTGGTTGTAGCCACCTTTCAGTTGTAGCCGGAGAACATAGGGGGTCGTAGCCTCCTTTTGATTGTAGCTAGAGAATTGGGGAGTTGTAGATTCCCTCAGGTTGTGGCCTGAGAAAATAGGGGGTTGGAGCCTCCTTCCAGTTGTAGCTAGAAGACATAGAAAGTTGGTGCTTCCAATGAATGTAATTCTTCAAGACATATAAGAAAAATAATTTTGTGGTTTTCTCCCGATTTGGGTTTCCACGTAAAACACTGGTGTAATGTGTATGTGTGTGATTTTTTATTTCTTAATGCTCATTATTGGATAATAATTCTACATTGATATAACATTTGAAGAAAAAGGATTATAATTACGTTATTACTGATTCACCCCCCTCTCAGTAATCCAACAATATGTTAGTCTTGATGTTTTTTAAATAGAAGTAAATGATTGCAGGAAATGAAATAAAAAAAAATATAAATCACACAACTGAATAATGAAGATAAGACCAATAGAAAGTAAATAAGCAACATAATCCTCCTCAAGGGGCCCTCCTGGCTCAATGAATGTTGCTAGAAGAAAGATTATAAAACTAAACTTATAAACTTAAAACATATAACTCATGAAATTGAACAATAACAAGAACTCCTTTGTATTAATTTAGAATAACAATATAGAATTATAGTATTTCAATATCATGTCACTTATATCCCCACGACCATTCTCATAACGAATATTTGTACATTACAATCAAGATCATATAGATCCAAGTCTCACGGATCCTCAAACCGGTCGCAGCAACATTTTCTAAGAAAATTCATTTTAGATAATTGTTCATATCACCCAAAACTTTCACTTTTAAAAAAAATCGTTTTCTATTGACCTAAAGAGGCTCGTTTTGCACAAAACCCACATCCCCAATTTTTGTGATTCATTTTTATTTGCTTGCAGTTGACACCGAAAAATTGACTCTATTTTTCTGGCATGGATTTGACTTAAAATGTTGACCGAAGAATTGTGCTAAGCTTGAGGGATGTGGGTGCAAACTAGTGAACACATGACCATCTCAAGACTTATATCTGAAAAATTCCATGTGGATGATTCCCAAGAGGAAGTATGATAATCGATGATGATGGAAACCAAAATTGAACTAGAGTAGCATGAAGTGAGTTGTGGTGGTCGTAACTCTTTAGGATTTGTAGGAACTGAACTAGAAGTATTTGTCATCAACAAGATTAATACAAATATTTCCAAATCATTAGAAAGAAAAGAAATTGTAAATATTAACAATATTTTACCTCATCAGTCTTGTTAGACATGTTGTCTTCATAAGTATGGGTAAATATTATGATAGGCATAGGAATCATGTGCAATAATAGGGAAAATTGGTTAAAAAATAGGCTAACTAATGATGCAAAGAATGAAAAAATGACAAGCCAACATCTCCCCCACACTTGTGTGTTTTAATGTCTTCATGCAAATGGATCTTCTCATATCTCATCAAAAACTGAATCAAAATTGAACAAACTTTCATCTAGCAAAGTTAATCATCATCGGTCAAAATGCTAAGGTTCCTCATACTTTGCTTCTTCTCTCTCGAGTCTTTTCTTCAATGTCTTGTTATAAACAATATTCTTATTGGCTTCCTTAAACCATTTATTTTCCAAATTGTTTAATTTCTTGTTTAGGGAGATCAATTTTTCATTCTTGTATTAGACTTTATGATTGCCCACTTTTAATTTTTCACTTTCTATATTCACATGTCTGTCCAAAATAACATACTCCTGAATTTCTTCCTTCAATATTTTGATTTTACGATTATTTTTCTTTAACTTAGAACATGCAAAGTGAATAACATAACTTGAGGGCATTTCTTTCTTAATGGATGTCTCTTATTCCACACAATCATCATGCATTTTGAATGTAGAAGGATCATATTTAGCTTGTTGGACAGATTTGATATTACCTAGCTTTGAGGGTAGATAATGATTAGGATATGTGGATTTTGTTAGAACCCTATGTAATAGGGAATCAGTTTCTGACTAATATTTGTCTATTTCAGGCCTATGTGTTCACTCAGGACGCATGGCGAAGGCGGCAGAAAGCACACGACACTGACCAAGCCTAAGATGAGTACTTGCGCGCAAGCGTCAAAGTGAGTTTTGGTGTATCGTCTAGCAAAAATAATAGTGGGTTGGTTCGAAGCGATAAAAGTTTAATACTGGTGAGCGAAAACAGAGTTGGTTTGTTCGCAAAAAATTTCGTGAATTTGGCAAAAAATGGAAAATGGAAAATGGCCCCTCGGCCTTTTCTTTTATGCAGAGGTTTTATGAATTAACTAACAAAAGTTTCACCAAAAAAGAATATATTGGCCTCGGGCCAACCTCCTAAAGCTCGACACCAAGGTATAAGCATCGTCCAATACACCTGCAGAAAACACAAACCAAAGTCAGCGCTAACCCCAAAGTCCAAGCCTCGGGCCCATCACTTGATATAACATTGAACTGTTGGTTTATTTAAACGCTGGATGTTCTATTCACCACACAAATGTGGGATATTGCTCGCTGAAAGTTTAAAAAATATATATATATAACGCAGCTGTTACCCCTTGCCAGATGTTCGAACTAGTTTGCAAGATGTCCAATGCAGAGGAGCTGCCAGGTCTAGGTGTCAGAGAGTAAACAATCTTGAAGCGTTGAGTTTACAAGAACGCCCGATAGTGTACTGCCATATGCCAGTGTGGAACAACAAATATGTTGACACGGCTTGTTAGATGGTTTCAAAATACTTTCCATGCCCGGTCTTCTGAAGAAAGCTTATCCACGCAGCCTGAAGAGAGAAAAATAGTTGTCACCAAATTCAAAACATTTGTCACCAAATTGCTCCGTTCCATAGAAAGTCGCACTGGGATTATTGAAGGGGTGGCTGCCTTATCTGTGGCACTTGTTGAGGGTTTCAGGTCTAACTACTCGGTATGTTTCAATACTTGATGTGGCCCCTCCCAAGCCAGACACTGAATCTTTGGACGCTTCTGCAGATTGGAATTCTGGTACATATACGGAAAATGGATGGAGTATTCCTCATATGGACACCACTAAATTTCAACCAAGTCTATATTTATGTAAAGGAAGGCGGTTTATACATTTGAAGCAGGTCCCTTTTTCTCGTTCTTCATTGAACCATGATGGCGTTTTTTGTGTTTGACATTGAGATAAAAATCTACCATAACATCCAACATTCAAGAAAGGACAAAGCCTGGGATGTGGTCCAATGCATTGAAGTTAAGTATCAGAAAGGAGAATGCGAAATTGCAGTGATTAAGGATTGCTTGATTATGGAAATGTTGGAGGTGTCATTAAAACATACGATAGAAGCAATAGAGAGTAATGGTAACCCTCTCGAGCAACCATCTCGAGCTTATCCTCTGCATAATGCTTTATGCTATCGTAAACAGGTTATGTGAGTTGGTGTTTGGTGTTTGGACCCAGTGTTGCTCGGAAGATTATGTCAAAAATGCGAGCCTGATTACATTGCTAATGTTATGTTGAAAATTAATGCAAAGCCTGGTGGGCTGGAGCATTTTTCTTGTGAGAGGCAAATTTCCAAGGGATTGCCCTGTCTCTAGTTCTGAAACTAGCAAATGCTTACGAGCAATGGTTTACTCCCGATGATGCACAGAGGATCACCAAATCCATGGAAACAACACACAATGCCTCTCATTAAAAAGAAACAGAGTCTGACAATGAAAATTAACATAGTTGAAGTCCAGAAAGATTGACTGGATAAAGCTTGGGTTTCTACAGTTGATAGAAGAAAGCCAAACGTTCATCTTTTCACGCAGGTCTTTTGTTTCAGTGGAAATTTGACAATGTAAATGTAGTATCCACAGAATCATACCCATTGAAGCTGCATAAGACACCTGGCAATGACACAAGTGGCAGTTTCATTCATGGCAATCTGTAGTTAAATCACAAGTGGCAGCTTCATTCAGGGCAATCGAATTTCAGTTGAACGGCCAACAAGGAAATGATCATCCCCAGAATCCGAGAGCAGTTAAGACTTGGTGGCAGAGTAGTTAAGCACATGTGGCATAGAAGATACATGGAGAAAAAACAGGGGACACATGGCAGAAGTTTCCCATTTTCTAGGCAGAGATTGGATCACCAATCCTTACAACTGGCATCATACCTCAACCAACTCAGGATTCGACTGTTGATTATGAGATGTTGTTAACCTCCATTCGCCAACAAATTATTAAACCTCCTCCAATATGCCAGATGTCAAAGAAAACGAGCCACCAAATTCAGTTTTCATTCAGTTTATTGTTGGAGACAATCTACAGGTGGCAAAGCATTCCTGTCTAAGAAGATTCGACTCAGTTGCCAGCAAAACACAACAAACTCCAGATGTCAAATAAATAGTTACCAATTGTAATTTCCCTGTCTAACTTGCAGTTCTATTTGTTTAAAGAAAAATCGACATGTGTTGAGTGGTGTAACTGTTTTCTATTTTGAGAAAACAGGGATAGAGCCCGCATTTTTCCTAAGGCTGGGGGGATTTTTCATTATAAATACATCTGTAAAATGCAGAAAAAGGGTTCGACTGGGCTATGAGGAGAGGCTCGACCTGTGTGAGAGGTCCAGAGCTGAGATTTTTGTTTTCTTTGCTAGGTGATGGCTGTGTTTCAGCCAGAGAACGTTTCTCTGTAATCCTTTAATGATATCAGTGAATATTTCTCTGTAATTTTTATGACAGATCAGCAATAGACATATTTCTTTGACAGGATTCTTGTGTAGTGATAGTGGTGGTGTGTTTCCTTTGTTTAACGTTTTTTCCCTGTGGTCATGATGCTCGTTTTCTTTTTCTTATTATCAAAAGGAAAGTTATAGGGGCAGAATTTATCAGCGTATACTTTGCCTCTCGGCTTTTGATAATCTTTATATTGATCTTCGAAAAGGCTAGCTTAGGGATTCTTAAGTGCTCCTTTGCCTGTCTTTTTCCTCACCTATTTCTTTCCTCAAACCGACGCCATCAACACTCAATAGAATCCATTATTGTTGCTACCTTGCCTTGTGAAAGAGCTCTGTCCATATCTGAGATTGAATCACCTAATCTAAAACGCAGACCCCATTTTCCCAATGGCCCTCCTTGCTGTCCCAAGCTAACCATCTAAAAACCAAAATCAAAACCCTGTACCTTATAGCTAGCCTAACATCCATTACAAACAAAGTTAAATTTGAAAGAGAGATCCCTCTCTGAGTCTTGGAGGGATAGATCCAAGACTCGAAGCGGTTCGAGGTTACCTTTGTGTTTGCCTCAGCAGCCTTAGGCAAATTACAGAGTGCTAACAGATTTATTCCTCATCTTCATTGGAACATTAAAAATATCATATTTCTCTCTTATTATGATCTAGGTGGATATTAGTGGCCAATTGCATATTTCAATTATAATTAAAATTTTTACATATAATTTATAGACAATAACAATTTTGTAGCATAAATACATTGTCCATGAGAAATTATTCTACAACCCATGAGAATATTCAGCCATCTAAGTGAATCAAACATATTTATTATCATACATTGAATAGTAAAATCTCATACATGAGAAATTATGGAAACCTTAATATGTATTTCTTTCACACACATATAATACCATC
>ML778549.1:83628-100183 GCA_009831015.1 Picea engelmannii
TGAGAAAACTTCTTCAGGCAAACAATGTCTTTACTTGTATCAAAAAATGAGCACAACGGTGGTTGGCAATCATCTTCGCAAATAGGGTCCAAATGCTCAGTAAGGTACTCATCAAACATCTCAAGGTAAGACTGAAAATCATCTGAAATATAAGGCTCTAGGTCATCCTTGGTGTTTTGAAAGCTGCAAGTAAAAAATTCATCTCCTTGTTGCCATTGGTCATAAGTAATCTATCGTGGCAACTGCAGGGGCAACAAGTGGAGATGATCTTCAGTGTCATATATGGGATCTAGGTCATAACCAACTACATCCCACCTACGTCTCCCAACATGTATGAACTCATCAATATTATCAACAGTGTCACTATTTGTGTCATAGCATGCAGGATTTGTAAGACTTAAAATTTCATCCTCCTTCTTTTCATCACAAGGTAAAGCATCATCAAAATTTAGGATAGGAGGGTAACTCACTGTTTCTTCTTGTGCAGGTACTTCGAGGAGCTTGATGTTCTCAGCATGTATCATAGCTTCATCCTCATGGACCGCTTCTTTATCTTCAATTGCATAGCAAGGGACTTCCACTTCATCCAAGGCTTCCATTTCCTCTTCATCTTTTGAATTAAAGGACACAATATCATTAGAATTTTGAAGTAGAAAATAACTAACCTCATCTTCGCTTTGTTGTACAGGAGAAACGGGTTCTTGCATGACTTCATCTGTGGGAGGAGCACATGTGGACACTTCATCATCTTGTTCAGCTTCTTGCTCCTCATCCATGTCTTCATTCTGCTAGTTGAAAACTTGTTCCCCTCCCTCTTGCGTATCTTCATCAAAGTTTCCATGGGAGACAAGTTTTATCAAGCTGAGAATGTCCATGGCATTGGTCCTGGTCAAGGAGAGATTCTTTTCAATTCGAATGGCCATTTTGTGAGCTTCTGCAAGTGTCTTTGGATTCTTTTTACTTAGAAGGAAGCTCAAATGTCCCTGAAGTCCATTAGTATATAGGTAGACAAGGTATTTCTCTTCAAGTCGATGGCTTTGCAGAATTTGGTAAAGCAATATCTCAAACCTAAACCCAAAAGCTTTGACAATATCAGACTCTGTTTGTCTTATGCCTTCAAGCTCTTTCAGCAATGATTGTATAGCTTCTATTTTCATGGTCCACTTTGCAAGGAAAATTTCTTCAAAAAGCTCCATAGAGGTGATGCTGGCAGCTGAGAGGTCATCATACCATCTTTTGGCCTCTCCATGCAGGGAGGCAGAGAAAATTTTCATCGCCACGTCCTCAGCCTTGTCATCGATAGGGAAGTATTCAAAGAATTTCCAAAATCTTCTCATGTGAGATTCAAAACATTCTCCATTTATGCCAGCAAATCGAGGGAGGAAATCCTCATAACAAGGAGGTATTTTCCTGGGATATCCAGGGATTTCACTCATATCTAAAGGTCTATAGCTTCCTGGGTCCCATTGTGAAGTCATTGTTGGCTTCGTCATCAGTGGAGTCACCAGATAGTTTTCTTGAAATTACCAAATAATAGGGGGAAAAAAGGTAGTGTAGTCGCCAGGCAAGCTTCCAAGAAAGGATTCTAAAGCAAGGCTTACCAAAGGTATGTCATTGACGAAGGTAGACTCAGTGTTCCCCAACAATGGCACCAAAATGTTATCGCACAGTTTGTAGAAAAGGTTTAAGTAGCAAGAAGACAAGGCTCAAACTGGCGTAACAAGAACTTCCCCACCCACCGTCACCTCGATGGGGAGATCTTTCTATTTAGGGTGGCTAATCCCAAGGGAGACGTCCCTAGTAACCTAGGGTTCTGAAGGAAAGAGACCAGGGTGTAAGGCTTTAAAGATTAAAGCAAGCTTTCCCTTCACAGATTACTGCCAAAATGATAGTCAAAAGAAGGTAATTCCACTGAGAAAGGCACATGTTTGTGAGACAAGTCAAAAGAAACTAAAACGTGTTGCAGTGGTTAGTACTTCAAAATGTCAATGACTATCTTTAATACATATGAGAATTGATGAAAGTAATTATTAACGAAGTCAATGATTACAATTAAAAATTATGTCTTATGTCACTTCTTCAATAAATACACAAGAGATATTGGCATTCAATGTGTAAAATCAAATCTTTGTATTATCACAATGCAATAAAAATCATAAATCTGCTCATATAAATATTGTTGTTGCGTCACTATTGCAGATTTAGGGTGACGTCAGCCCTAGTATTAGGTCAAATTCGAAGACAATGAGAAGAACGTTTTGTCAAACAAGCTTGTGAATATGATCAATAACTCAAAGTCTATCAAACAGGGTGACAATATCACAACGTTTTAAGCCAAACCAAAGATCAAAATAAGTGTGATGTCACCTATATTGTTGCTGGTTAGGGTTAGGTTAGCTAGTCAAAGAGGTGGACGTTTTGACAAATCAACCAATGAAAATGCTTAAAACCTCTATGGCTACCAAGGGATGAGTCAGCCACAACTTTTAGTCCAAGAACAAGTTTAAAAGAGGCAAGACGTCATCAAGGTTAGTTAGGGTTAGTCTAGACGCTAGGGTTAGTTAGGGTTTCAAGTAAAGAGAGTTTAAAAGAATGTTTAAGCATAAAAAACCTCAACGTTTGTTCTTAGACTAGTGCCTTAGGGTAAATGGAGTCAAGGAGTAAGTCTAATGGCTTGGGAGAATCTAAATCTAAGGACAAGAGAGTTAGGCTTGATGGTGCTGCAATGGCAGGGCCACGAAGTCAAAACCCTAAGGGGAGGAGGCTCATTCCGGTGTAGCTAAAGCTAGGCCTCATGCTCCTCCCTCTTTCCCTAGAACTCTTTGGCAAAACGGCTAGCTTTAAAATACAAGTCTAGGGCTGAAAAGTGTTGCTTGGGGACAAGGATTTTCAAACCCTAAGAGTCCAAAACCTAGGTGTAAACTCAATTAGGCCTAGGACGTCCTCTTTTTTCAACTTATATCAAAAACTAACTCAGAAAAAAGAATGGCTAGTGTAGCTATGGCTAGGCTAAACCTTCTTTAATCAATGACTAAACAAGTTTTTATCATGGGGACATGAAGCCACGACCTACGTGTGTGTTGGCTCCCTAGGGTTTCAATGATTAAGCATAATAATAACAATGTAACTATACATGTAAGATATTTAATCAACAACCATTCAATCACGAAGTTTTGATGAGAAAAATACTTACAAATCCATGAAAAAGCTTATCAAACCCTAGTTGTAAACCTTCCAATGACAAAAAACACCATATGCATGCCAAAAATGATCCTCCTCGAGTGTAGTGCCTCACTCCAAGAGCAAATATCCAAGACAAAAGATAAAAGAGTCACTCTCACAAGAGAGCAAGTTGTGTTATGTCCAAATGAGGCTAAAACATCCTCAATTTATATCATCCTTATGACCTTTAATTAACAAATAGGTCATTAAAAACAACCGACAAGGCTGACTTTACAATATTTCATTATTTGTCACTTAAAATGCTAAAAATGTCAAAATAGAGCTAAAATGGGAGATGTCAGGCCCCTCTCAGGGAGACGTTGGCCCTTTTTGGGCCTGATCAGCATCCAAGAGGCAAGATGTTGGCCCCTCTGGGCCTCCTGCAAGCTGCCACACATGCCACAAGGTCCAAACACACTGCCACATCCTCGAGGAAATGTCCAGTTTGCCCTGGTGGCGTCCTGTCCATCAAAGCCATCATACCACCTGCAGGGGTTGATCCCCATAGGTCAATCTCTGCCAAAGCGTCCTGATGAGGGCGTCCTTCTTATTCTCCATGCAAGGGCTCTTCACAACTCTATCCTGCCTCTGCCATCCCAGCAACCATCTGATGGGCTCTTCAGCCCCATGGAGGTCTGAGCTAATCATATCCCCATGTGCACCTATCCTCTGGTACCTGTGCGCCGGTCATGGTCCTGCACATCAAAGACTACGCCCTCCACGGGCTCATCGGTCCTAGATATCATATCAATGTAAATCATATCTCATCATTAAAGTTATCAAACATATGCATGAAATCCCTATCATATCATCTAAGAGCTCAAAGACATTACACAGATCTACTATATAAAGCTAAGGAAACCGACAGGACAACCTATTGGGCTAATACCCACAAGAGATGGAAAGTTTCCTCAAAGGATCATTCAAGCCATGTGTAATGAGGTGATATGGTTTTAGGGATGTCCATTCATAGTAAGACCAAGGGCTGGTGTTGTCTGTGGGTGCCTTTGTAGGAGGCGATCCGTACCCGTCATGGATGCATTTTTTCCAAGCCATTTTATTGCCTTATCTTTCTTTTATATCTTTTTACTACAAGGTATAACCAGAGGACACTGCCTTGGCTTGGTGGCCAAAGATGGCAGCGTTACCCACTAGTATCTTCGCAGAAATGAGAAGGTTGGCTCGTGATGAGACCCCCTTTCCTTTGGCCATGCAACCAAAGGTCACTGCCCTGGTTTGGTGACCAGATAGTGGCAATGTCATACTGCTAAATACTCATGAACATAATGGGCCAGCTCGTGATGAGACCTCCCATCCTCTTTGTTAGATATTGCATTTATTTATTTTATCATTTTTCTTAGGGTCCCTTAGTTTCTTATCGAGAGGCTTTTTTATTGCCTTCTTGGGGATCCCCTGGGCGAAGCATCTCTAGGTTTTATTTCCTATGTCTTTTATCTTTTACCAGCTGGTTTTACCCCCTGAGCCTTTAGCCCCTTCTTCCCACAAGAAAAAATGTACCCTGAGAGGTCATCCTAATGGCCATACTAGGGGAATGGGATGGATGAGCGGGGTATAAGATGTAAAAGTGATAAGATGGTGGGAGCGGACAATGGCTCTGCAAACCCTCCTTGGTGGCTAACCAAAACCCATGAATACCAGCTTGCTAAGTTACCCCATCAATCACCCCAACAATGGTCAAGTGGATTAGTGTAAGATCCAAGCAGTCATATGAAATGAAAGGAACCTAATGCATATATGGGAAGGTTATAACGATCAAATATGACACATACCATGATACCTCGGACCAATTTCCTCATGGAGCAAGAGTCCTCTCCCATGCAAGCCCAGGCCGGTAGTGATGGAAGCTGCTACTGCTGATAGGACAAGTTTGGATGAGAAGAAAAAGATGGGCCTTCCAGAGCCATGCTCAAGTCAATCTCGTTCTCGGTACTCCATGTCTAGGACCATGTGGGCCTCGAGACATGATCCTAGTTATCCCTAGATATCGGGGATAACAATTCCCATTCACTACAACATTGTAGTGTATATGGTGAGACTCTCCTTCATGTATTTCCACAACTACTCCTTAATACTTTGGCCTTCATAAAGAAGAGGAACCACCATATACATCAAGCCCGTATTATGAACATGATCCCCCTTTCACAAGAAAAAAATCCATGCGTTTATGGAATTTTCTTCTGACCTTCTCTCCTCTAGTTCATCTCCACCTATTAGACGTACTAGATGTCTCTTTTCCTCTATTCTACCTGAACTTCCCTCACTCAATGAAGATAGATCTGAAAAATACCTATTTTCTTGTACATCCTATAAAACCATTAATGACATAAACATAGGATGTACAAGAAAATAGGTATTTTTCAGATCTATCTTCATTGAGTGAGGGAAGTTCAGGTAGAATAGAGGAAAAGAGACATCTAGTACGTCTAATAGGTGGAGATGAACTAGAGGTGAGAAGGTCAGAAGAAAATTCCATAAACGCATGGATTTTTTTCTTGTGAAAGGGGGATCATGTTCATATGATCATGAGAGCATAGATGACATCGAGGTGCCCTTGAGGTACAAACATATAGTGAAACAATGGGTACCCAAGGATCTTCCTAAAATAAACACTGATTTTTGTGTAAACGAAAGGATATACCGGATTGCTCCATCGTCATTACATGGTTTGGGGCTATTTTCTATGGATGGCATAAAGGTCTGTTACGACAGATTAACTGAATTGATGGAGTACATCGGACCCTGTTATATCTACAAAGATTGGATACGAATAGTCCAATATGAAAAAAGTATGTGAAGATATGGCTTGGCTGCAAATTATATACAACTAAAAAATGATGATCAAAATAAAGGAGCAACTATCTACATTGATCGAAGGCCAAAAGCAACGGGGAATATTGTAGGGTTTATAAATAGTACATGATCCATGACAACAAATAAGCGACCCAATTGCGTATTTGAGGGGCACGAAGGATAGCGTGTATTTGTATGCGCAATAAAATCAATAGCTGCAGGGGAAGAGATATTGATTGATTACAATTTGAATCGAATAGATAAAGATGTTGCTATTATGGGGAGGTATGTATACTAATTTAACCAACCTGTAAGCAATGACTCATATTTTATGATTTTCATTATGTTCTATTTTTGTTATCAACATTTGAATTTCTCATAAATTTGAATTTATTTCTCATGATATTGATCACGGTTTTAATTTTACTATAATGTGGCAGGATGATTGTGGTAAATCAATAGAGGCCTCAAAACAGGTAAATGAACAACAATTTTTGAATTGCATTTAATGTGCATTTCATTTTTGTGGCAATCAATTATTTTATTTGTTTACATAACTGAATTATCATTTATTTAGTCAAATATGTAGTCAGCGAGACACGATGTTGATGATGATTCGCTTGCCAAAAGGGATTTGTATGAATCCCTCGACCCTATGATTTTAATAAGGAAAATGATCAATAAAGGAAACAAGGAGCTGGCTCACTTGTTAAATATTCTAGATCAAACTCTTGATGTCGAACAAAGGATCAATGAAGTTATGACCAGGCCTAAGACATATAAGGTAATAACCATAATTTCAAGTTGTTTTATTTTTATGTGATAAGATCAATTATGAAAGCTTGATTTTAAACTTTTACATTATCTAAATGAAAAAATGTTTTCTTTATTATATAGAAATTTTTGGATCTTGTTGACACCGACATGCATGGTATCGGTAGTAGTGGCGCTGCACATATGCCACAGGGTCCCAACGTAGGCCCTCGTATAGCTGCCAGGACGCAACTATTCAGATCTCCACCTTCCACACCATTAGGTGGGAGCCACGACACACCCACCAAGGAAGCGGCCACACAGATAGGCTGTGGAGGTGGTGACAGAGATGAGGCCGATGATTTGACAAAATATATCGTTTATTTTCCTAAAGAAAGACGCGTGACTAGCACAAGGACCCTTAAGGGCACCTTTATGGTCAATGAGGAAGGACTTCCATTAAAGTAGGTTAAAGTCCCAACTAATTTTTAAAATTTTATTTTTCTCATGTTCTCTATGTAGACAAATATAAATCATCTAAATTATTATTTTTAAATTAATAATAATATAATCATTTTGTGTGTAGGGAACAACAATTTTTATAGGTCCTTGGAGAATAAGGCTTTTCTGATTTTTGGGCCCACCATATGGGAGAGGTGGAATTCCCAGAATTCCAACCTCAAAAAAGAATTGATGGATTATCTAGAAAACATTTTTGTTGGAGATACTTTTAATAAGACCTTGGCCATGGCCGCAGCTGGACAATATTTAAAATATACGCGAGAAACATATAGGAGGCACTTGAAACAAAATGATAGGTACGAGCATCCTCTGATGATTCCAGAGAGGGATTGGAAGACCCTCATTGAGGATGAAAAAGAGAAGAAATTGACAGATGAAGGAAAAACACCCTCTGGTCCCAGAAGGTAAATTGCAATTTTAATTGAATACCTTCAAATTTTTTTAGATGTAAATAAACCTGTGGTATATATTAACATACTTTAAACTTTTGATGATAGGTTGATTGAAATGTCAAAGGCCACAAAAGAAAGGCTTGCCAAATGTGGCCAGCACAAGCTTGGTCAGGGCGACTACTTGAAGTTGCAGTCACGAATTGTAAGTACCTAAATATCTTATTTGTATCGCCTTAAAACTTTTAGGTAATTCCAACAAATAACATAAAAAATACATACTCTTATGCAATGTAGGGTGACGACTTTGGTACTGAAACCACGGAGGAAGACCTCAAGATTTGTTACAAGTATGGATATACAGGGGTAGTTGAACACCAAAAAAGCTTGGGGCAGATACCAAGAACCACTTTGCAGGATAAGGTAAATAAAATTTAATCCACATTAACCTTTATTACTAAAAGAATACAATCATGTTGGATATTAATAACATTGACAACTTTGTAATCATGGGAGTAGCACTGTCAATGAACGCACTAGTCCTATTGGAGAGTAGTGCGTTGATAGAATTTTGCAACTAGAAGATAATTTTGATCCCATTCAGTCTCAATTTTCCATGGAGACGCAATTGCACGATGGTGCTACGATCGAGCTGGCACATGATGGTAATATGGATGTATTTTAATCATATACTTAATAATTTTGTAGTTATACTTACTTATACATTTATGATTGTCATTATAAAGTTTGTGGTCTCAATGGCAGAGAATGTTGTACTTAAGGCTCGTAAAGTTGAAGAGGAGCATGCGGGGGAATCCATTCCAACGGTGTCGACCAACGCACCAGGTAAAAAATTACATTGCATGTGTTTTTTTTAATATTACTGAACTAGTTCAATGACATTTTAAAACTGACCATTTAAATTTTGTATTTTCTTCTTTTGTAGGTGATGCCTCATTACAATGACCTACATTACAGCCTGAGTACCCCACGACTAGGCGTGCTCTGCGTGATAGGACGCAATCACAATCGGATTTTGAAGAGCAGCCAAAGAACGAAGACGTAGATATGGATGAAATGATTAGGAACTATAGGGCTAAGAAGAAGAGGCTGGCTAAAAGTACTAAATGATGATGTACATGAATATTTTAATATTTTAATATGTTTGTTTTTGCTGTAAATATTTCAATAGATTTATATGCTGGGTATTGGGGAATTGAGAGTGATGTGCGGGGGGGGGGAGGGGCCATAAGAGATTCCCCCTTCATGTAGTTGGCCATGTTCAGTAGAGAATAATTTATTGGAGTCGTTTAATCTTGGAGCAAACCTCCCTCGATCCAACATAGCAACAACAAAGTCAATGTTGACTTCATTGCTGCTACTTCAAATCAAGGGATACAGTTTGATCAAATATTAGATGCGTGGCTCCAATAAATTACTCTTGAAACCAAGAGGAGATCATTCAGGTACGTTTCGACACTCTCGTAAAAATGCATATTAGAGTAAATAATGCACTACAAATATTACTTGTATTGATTTTTTAGATATTTAAGGACATTGAATGATTTTGGCAGGTACTTTAAGATCTTTCTTCATTGATTGAGTGAAGCTCAGACTAATAGAGGGCCATACATCGGAAGAGAAACATGTGGGGCCAACCATTCCAACTGTACTGTATAATTTTATATAGCCATCAATTCTAGTTATTTTAATTTAGATCTGTTTATTTCTTTTTAAATATAATATAGCTAAAAATGCGTGTAGTGAATAAATGGAGCATCCTTGGCACCTACAAGTATCAAATTGGTTAATATGGATATATTACCAAAGATATTAGATATGCATTAGAAGTTTTATATTGGGAATAATAGGGGGGTTGTCATGCCTTGAGAACATTGTTAATTACAATTAAACTAAGGAATGACTGTAGAAAATAAAATATTTGGAGAAAAAAAGTCACAGCTTGCAATGTTAAAACATCATGGCCTTCTACTCAATTCTAATTTATTTATGTGTTAATTCCTTATAAACCACCTCCATCTCACAATTGTTATATATGTATGATTATTCACAACACATACCCAACTGGACATTAACACACACAGTCAATTATGAAGAGGGGTGTTAAAGTGGAAGGAAATTCCAACATAGGGATATGTCACTATGGAGATAGACTTTAACATCACCATAGATAACAACCAAAATCCAAAGACAACCCACAAGGCATGACACTGAAACCATCGACAATGTTAGTAATAGAGTCGAAGAGGATGCTATCACATCAACCTGTGGAATTACACCCAAAGATAGTGTCCAGATCAACAAAGTTTTTGGCACATAGATAACAACCACAATCCAAAGATGGCCCACAAAAAATGACACCAAAACTATAAACAATGTTAGTCCAAGAGTGAGGGAGGATGCCATGAAATCAACCCAGGGACTTGCAGCCCAAAGCCATCTTCCAGATTGACAAAGATTTTGCTGTGAGCAATGGCTTGTATACCATCTCCATCTTACAATTGTTATCCATGTGGGATTATTCACAACACAGTGACACACACACCCAATAGTGATGTTTAACGCACACACACACAATTAAGAAAAGTATTAATGTGAACACAATCCCAACATAAGAATATGCAACCGCAAATATAGCTTGTAACATCACATAGAAAACAACCAGAAGCCAAATATCGCCCATGCAATATGATACCAAATCCACAGGCACTTGTAGTATCAGGGTGAGGGAGAATTGTGTTTTTTTAAATAGCCTTGGTTGTTGGAGGATTGGGATGAAGGTGGAGGATGAAGAGTTGGTTCCCATAGCAATAAATGGGATCCATTCATCCTGGGACATGTTTTTTTGGGGTGTTTGTGCTCGGGAGAAGCCTCCTACCTTTTAGAAGATGAGAGATTGTTTCAGCTAGAGTGTAGGAGAGTTAGAACCCTACCCTCATTGGGAAGATGAGGAAGGGTGGTAAGAAAGGAGGACCAGGGAAGATTTAGAAGGGGAAGAAGGGAGATTTAGGGTCTTATAACTAGGAGAAGAAATACTTGATACATGTGAAGTGTTTCAAGTGACAAAAAATGGGCCATTATACTTCTTAGTGTCCCGAGAATAAGGGAAAGGGTAGTCGACAAAAATAATTTGCAGGGAGTGCAAAAGCTTATGTAAGAGTGGATGAGTTAGCATCCAGTGTTGTGAAAACCTTCTCCATGGGTTTCTTCCTTTTCATTAACACCATTTCTGGTGTAGGGTCGTATGCGGACAATGAATCATATAAGCACATGACCTTTATCAAGAAGGCATTCGACAAACTTGAAGACACAGGGGGAATATATGCAGGGGGGGCTTGGTGATGATGCCACATATCCAGTGACTAGGATGGGTTTAGTGTCATTCTGCATGCCATCAGGTGATGTTCTTGATATTGATGATGTCTTATATGTTCTTGTTTTAATGAAGAATCTTCTTTCAGTTTCAACCATGATAGATCTTAGATCTGTGTTTGAGTTGACGATCAAGTTATCAGAAATTGCAGCAAGGATATTGGTTGAGTTTTGGTATACAAAAGGGTGGCCTTTACAAGTTACTAATGAGATACTGATTCCCTAATTTTAAACCATTTGACCTAGAAATTTTCTTTTGTGCAGTCTGTACGATTGGTATCAACTCAAGAATGGAACTGGAAATCATGCAATAAATGCTCAAATGATGTAACTCAACCAGGCAAAAACCTGAAGACATAGCTGGAGATTTTTTCACAATAGCAGAAGCTGACTTCATCAAGTATTTTGAGCTATGTCACTTTTATCCTCACAGACTAACTAACTATATGTTGCACAGTACAGAATAACCACATACCTGGCAATTTTAGCTATGCTTCATGAGTTCATGATACAATCAAGGATTCTACATGTTGCCAAGTATAGAGAAAGTCAAATATTTCTCTGTTTTTCTGTTGTGTTTTGAACTTTAAAATTCCTCCAAGACACATGCACAAGAAATATAAACATTTCCTATCCCAGCCCCATTAAACCAAGGCATACAAGAAAGGGGATCATTTCTTTGTTATTTGTTCAAAAGGGGGTTACCAATAGTCTCTACAAGAACATAGACCATTCTTAAAATGATGGAAATGGTTAGCATCCCTCACAATAATTTCTCGTGCAGTGATAATGGAGATAAATTTGAAGGCAGTATCACAATCACCAGATACACGAAGGTTTTTAATAATTTGGATAGTTGTCCCAGAGGGTTTGTTCATTGGACCAAAAGCAAGAGCCATCTTTTCACTGTGGTGAGAGAGAACATCTTTCTTGTATTCTTCTCCCACATCATGCAATAGAGAAAATTTTGTGTCTGGCACATACCCTACCTCCTTCATCCTCACAGCTAGTGTCTATAAAGTTGCATAGATGTCATCCATTTGTGGGTGTGAGTTGTCTTCTGCAATGAAAGCGTGCACTCTCTTATTGATGTCGATCCAGCTACATCCTGGTTTATTCTTTATTCCCCTATATTTCATCATTTTTCTCACTCTTGATACAACATTCCATCTGCCAGCAGAAGCATACATGTTTTCCAACACCACATATGGTGCAACATTTGATGGTTCCAACTTAAAAATTTGTTCTGCCACATGACTCCCTAACTCTATATTGCTATGGCTTCTGTAGGCACCAAGCAATGCATCCCATCCAATGGCATTTGGTTCAAAAGGCATGTTAATTATTTGAATCTGCTTTTTGTTTTCTGTGGCTATCTAGAACTTCAGAAATTCTGAGTTTGTGCTTTGTATATAGAAGAAAAAAGAGTAGAGATACCATGATAATCTTTTTTTTCTTTTTTTATTTATATACTGAATTCCCAAGGGAGGATATGCATATGTTCAACAAAATGGAGGGTCCAGTTCAGCATTTGTTTCCTATTACTAACTGCAATCAGTAATTAAGAAAGCAACCCCACTGTTTTAAAGGAGTAATTGGCATCTATTATACTGTCTCAGCCAATTGGGTAGACTGTTAAGAAAAATATGGACCTATACCTACCTTTGACAAAATTATCAACCTATATACATACCATAATTTTTAACATCATAAAACCAAAACAGAACAATACTAAATAAACTGAGCATTTCCTAAAACTTCCATGGAACAAAGCATAGGACGAACATCTATTTGGTCCACTCCAGTGCTTATTGTTGTGTGGCTACTGGGTATGTTGGGCTTCCTCATCTTTTACCTCTTTTCCTAGATGAAGATTGGGGACCTTCATTTGATGGCTTCTTCAACCATGGTGTTCAGAGTTTACCTCCTTCCTAGGATAAACCTTCAGGTCCGTGAAGTTCTTGGACCAATCTCTTATATTAAAAGGATATGGAGTATATATCTCTACTCCTGTTTGACTAGAGATGGTTCACCTAGGGTTTCTGTTTTCCTTGGCCTTCTAGAGTTCCTCCTTTTTTCTAGCGTCTACTATTATAACTTGCTAGTGTCTGCTGTTATAACCAACAATGAAAAGGAAGATGACTTCTGCACATAGAAGGGTTTTTTCTATCATTTAAGATCCATTCAGAAGGGATCCAAATCTTCTTTGTTCTCAATCTGCAAAGGTATTTGCTCGACATCCCAACACACTTGAGGAACAAAATACACCCGAGGCCTTATCTGGACTTCGCAAAAGTACTCAAATGTACCTACAGATACATGAGTATCAATTCATTCTTGCCATGCCAGTAAATCACGATATCAACTTATCAAAATATAATTTAAAAAACCCATTTGTCTTTGGAACTTCCCATTTGAGATGGGTATGAGATACCAGTTCCAACTCCTTTTCCACTTAATGTTTCTCTAATTTGTTTTTTCCTTTCACTTCCAAGAGAATAGTTACTCATTTCATCTTTAAACATTGAGTTTTTGCTAGAAGTTTTGAGATTTTAAGGTCTGGTTGGATAAAGGGTTTTAGAAGAGGAAACAACCAATCATAAATATCAAATATGAAAATTTGGAGCTTGTGGAGAACTTTAAATTGTGAAACTAGACTTGTACACTATTTTTTCCAAGATTTAACCTTACTAATTGAAGCTCCAAAAGGTTTAAGATTCAAAAATGTTGATAGCGGTCAAAGTTGTCATTTGCTTCTTTTCAAAATTTACAAATGTATGAATGGGAGAATTGTTTGAAATCTGTCAACAGTGAATTCTTCTTCCCTCTGTAGAATTCTAGATGTGGCCTAAAATTGCATGGCATGTTTTAGTAATCTAGGCAAGAGAAGTTGGTGGTCATTTATCAAAATCTAAGTCTAAAAAAATGCTATTATACCTGCACTTTTATTTGGCCCTTCTTTATTTTCTTCTTATCAGGAATACTATCACCAGTATCAATCCAACTGGATGTATTTTCTGTACTTACAATGGCCTTGGGATAATGATAATTATCAATTTTGGCATGATATTGAGGATAGGCACGGTCACTACTATGAATGTTACTCGCTACTCTCTTTCACCACTTCTTGTTTTGGAAACTCTTCTTCACTGCATGGAGGAACTCTCTCAACTATAGGGGCTTGATCTCACATTGTCCACCAGTTGTTGCAAGGAGTCTATTCGAAGCTATATTTATTGTGTGTTGTTGTATACATGTTTTGATCATGCTATATGGTGCATTTCATTTAGTTAGTGAAGTAGGAGAACAATCAATCTTTGAAAACATCACATCATTCATACATTTCCAAATGTGAAAATAGAGCTCCAGCATGTCTTTCTAGTAGATTGAAATGACTAGATCTATCAGTGGTCACATGTGATTGTTAGACCCTAGTAATGATTTTGAAAGAATGAAATGATATATATCCTTCCAAACAAGAAGGTTTTATGACCTCATTTTATAGGGAATGTAATGGAGCCTGGAGGTTCATTGGGACACACTAGAGCATCCCTAGTTATGTCTGCATCACTCTCCTTTTTATAGGAGGTTTATCAGACTTGTATGGTATGAAAGGTTTCAGGTGCCTCATCTGTTGCATCTATTATGGTGTAAACTACAAAACTTGTCAGGTTTGTATAATGGGATCACATGGTTGCAGACTGTTTGCGTTCCAGAGGACCAAGGATTGACAAGGCTCTTTACTTCTGATAGTAACTAGTTGATAAGCCTTGTGATTTATCATATGTTTTCATACATGGCTATACCATTGGTCCATTTCTTGTCATATATATTTTCTAATGATTACTTGCAATCTAATTTATAGACGTTTTAGCTTTTAAGCCAATGACTTCAACCTTGCTATAATGTATGTTCCTCTTGTATTAAGTGCTTTTTGGTTACCTCTGAGCATTAATATATTTCTTCTATTTTGTTGGTAATATATGCCTTTTTACTGATTAGTCTTATTATTATTTTTATACATGGGCATATTGTCATGTTTAGACTGAGCATTTGAAATTTGGATATTACTATACAGTAATGTACCTCAATTTCTTCTTGAAAGTGTTTTTAATTCATAAAAATCTTTTACCATTTTCTGTATTTAATAGGTGTTCTTCCACCAGCTGGTGGTCTTGACTTAGCTGGCATTCAGACTAGTTGTGATTATCCTAGTTATTTTCCTCGTGAAATCTCTCAACCAACTGGTCATGACTTTCTAGGCTTTCTACCTTGTGAGATCTCTCAGCCAGTTGGCCATGATATTCCTGGTTATCTACCTCGTGAAAACCCTCAGCTCAATGACATAATTGCTCATTCAATGTTGAGGACACATGACATAATAAGGACACATGAAAACTCTATGAAAGGGGGTAATTTACCTAATCTCAAAGGATTCTATAATAAGTATTTCTCAAAAAAAATAAAAACTTTACATCAGTGTTTTCAAGCAAGCACATACTGTTTATAGGCACAGAAGAATGAGATATTCATTTAATGTGTTCGATGTCTAGAAACTATCTGTTATTCCAGAACTTTTTTGGAGCATCTTTCCTTCCAATATGACACTACTAAAAGATGAATTTCTTGCCAATTCCCATGTGTTCTTGGTCTAGTTACTTGTATGAATCAATGCCTGAGTTGGAATTTGATGTATGAGGGTCATTCCTATAGTATTTAAGGGAATTCCAGAATTATGTTGACTTGCATAAAACAATAATGTGAAAATCATTCACACATAAGTAGGAAAAGCTAATAGCAAGTATGCAAGTAACAACACAGATTGCAAGGATGGCCACATACAAATAGACAAGCTAGGAGACAAGTATGAAAGCACGAGAGAAGATTCCTAGAACTATATGAAATCATTTGTATTATCTATATATAGGGGTACAACACTAAGGGAGTGATCATCTTTGACCAAGTCTCTAATAAAATACAATAAAGTAGGTGAGTGATCAATTTGGACCTAGTCACCCAAAAAGACAAAAGATAAAGTACCAGTGTACTTGAGTACAAAACAGATAAAGTACAACTATAATACATGTTCAAAACACTAGGTCTCATCAAATGACTGTGATAGTCACTTAGCCTAAGTGGATGAAGTGCCTTTTCATCCCACCAAGTAAGTGGTGATTTGACACTGCCTAGTGAATCTGGTGTAGATATCAAGAAAGGTATCTTCAGGAAGAGGAGGATGAAAGTTTTGAATTGTGACCTCTAAATGTGTGATTGGAACTGATTCCTCCAAATGAGGTGTCTCATATGGTTGAGTTAGCTGAAATTTACCCCATCATGGATGCCAAGCTGAGGTGGTGTGTCCAACTTGAAAGCACTGGAATCCATTTGTTGAGTGATGGTGTAAATCATTAAATGTCATACCAAATGGGCTTAAGCTAGTGATGCTGCTGATTTTCAAAGCATTG
>ML778549.1:108953-140283 GCA_009831015.1 Picea engelmannii
TGTCGAAGTCGAACATGGTAGAAACCACTTGATTACCGGTCATTGATGTAACCGTTAACAAGTGCGAGGGAAATCACCATTGATGTCAATGACTCCCAAGGTACTATAGTACAATCCATCGACTGTGAATAAATGAGTTGATGCCAAACACCCGACGAAATCTTTCGATCAGAGGTCAATGATGTAAACCCACTTTCGAAAGCAAGGAAACTTGCCATTGAGGCATGCAAGCTCCAAGGTACAGAATAATTTCTAAGTCTTGATTCCAGATAATGTGCTGAAGTCGACGGAATAAGACTCGTCACAGGAGGGCCTTGATGTATCCCCCATCAATGACATGAAATGAGTAACTGAGTTTGAAAGTGAAACAGAGGGTGTGGCAATTGGACTTTGGACACAGGGAAGGCCTACACGGAGTGAAAGGATAACTGCAGATGGCCGACTCAATAGAGGTTTCAGACGGACTGCTCTTGAACATATGAATGACACGACCAACGATTTGGCAACATTGACTCAAAGACGACACATGGAAAGACCTTGTTATCAAATCGAATGAGAGACAAATGGATTTCCCAAACCGACTTCAAATGATGAATAGGGGGGTGTCATGTTCAAGAGCGACACTTACTGCCAATCAATTCAAAGATGAAACATATCCCTTTCCCAAATTTTCCCCCACCATTTCTGGCAAGTACCTCTTTATTTTTACGCAAGCTTGAAGAGGATCACATATGCTTGTTGATATAAGCTCATCCTTCGGATGAGTCCCTCGGAGTATTTTTAACGAACCATAGGAAGGAGTGGTTCGGTCCCATTACGGGTCTGTCAATGTTTGTTTAATGAGTCCAGAGATAGTAAACTCGAAGGTTTTTCAAGATTATAGAGTTTGGAAAAACACTTAAAAGAGAACTCTCTCAGTTCCTTTTTTGTACAGTAGTCCAACGAGACCGAAAAAGGGTTAAACGATCGCTCAAAAGACGCATACTTAAAATACTTTAACGAGCATGAAAATAACAAGATCGCTCGACAATATTTTCATGTTTAGAGAGTCTAAAAAGAGCTTAAAGAGAACTCCAAGGGGGTTCCTTTTTTGTATAACCACAGCGAGCCCGAAAAAGTGATAAAACGATGCTTGGTCACATTCTTATGTTTTTTACAAGTGCAAGAATGGACAAAAGGCACTCGAGGTTTTATGTCAAAACCATAACAAACAATCAAAATCACACCACACCATGTAAAAATTATGTTCATAATCATCCATGTTTTCGCACTTGCCAATCATTTCACTCATTTTCACATTAGTGATTAGGGTTAAATAACAAATAAACATAAAAAACCCACATTTGATATAGTAAAAAGTAATTAAAATGAGTCAATAACAAAATTTACCATATCATTTCACCCTTTTACCATTGAGTTCAAAAACCCTCATTTTACCCTCTACATTCGGTGTCGATTTCTGGGAGCTACGATTGATCATTTGACGATCCGTCAGCAACATTTTGGTAAGTTCTCCATTCCTGATCTTTTCATGGTTCAAAATTATGATTTCATTGGTAAAAAGTTCAATTTTAACTTAGTTTTTTGAACCCTTTTTGCGTGGAGGCATTCTCGCAAGTGGCCCATACAAGACCTGCGAGAATGACTCATTCTCGCAGGTGGGCCTTAAGCCACCTGTGAGAAGTTCGCACTATGTAAAGTAGGTCACCTGCGAACAGCGCAAAATTCAAAAATGTATGCAACATTTAGCCAATAGCAAAAATTTATCTCATGAATAAGATCATTAACCATGTTTGTATGTTTCTTATGCAGGTAAACAGCCACAACCATGGTTCTAGAGTGGCGAGAATGAGAGCACGAGGAGGATAACGCCAATGCCGAAAACCATCCTCCCACCATAGCTACACTAAGAGACCGTGGTCTCTTAAAATGATTCCGCATCCCGGGCATGAGAGTCCAAGTTCGATTACTGGAGTAACTAGTCCGAATGTGGGATCCGGACCAGCAAGTTTTCATCGTGGGAGATCATACATTGACTATTGACATCGAGGACATCTATTTCTTGACCGAATTATCCAGGCGTGGGTCTTATGTCAGTCTGACCGGCAGCAGAGCAAGGGGTTTAAAAATGAGTGAATATTGCAACCAGTACTGCGTACCTGAGGCCGAAAGAAAGAAAGGGAAAGTGGCAATTTGGGGAGTAACTGACTTGACTCTCTGCACTATTCTCTTTACCATTGCTCGGATGGCTGGAAGTGTCGCTCCACATATGGCTTTGTAGAGCTATTTCCAGTATGCCATCGAGTGTACTGAGCCCCAGGTATTTAACTGGGCTGATGCAGTATTACGCAATATCAAGAAACAGTTGACTAAGTGCAGGCATGGAGATCTGAAACAATTTGGATATGGGTCTTTGTTAGTGTCCTTCTTCCTAGAAAGGGTCCCCGTGCTTCGATTACAGGCTGAGTGGCACTTTCCCGGTCTTAGGGATCCGAGGATGTTACGGTGGTGTCGGCTCATGGCCCGACATGTGGCAGGACCTATCGTCAAATATGACGATATTTTCTTCGACTGGTTGCAGAACTAGATGCTGATGGTGGACGACTATGCATATGCCGGGATAGATTTTTGAGGAGATCCGGATCTAGCACTTCTTGAAGACGCTCAGTGGGGAGACCTCGGTAAGAAGTACACAATTTTTTTGTTTTTAAATGTTTTTGAATTTTTATCATATTTAAATGTTTTTGTTTTTATAGATTTACCTGAAGACTAACACCAAATACTTGTTGATAACATAGACGTTGGACCATATCGACTTGCTGGCAGTTCTCCTATCCAGTGACGAGGAGAGGCAACAGTAGCAGTTCCACAGTACGCCGAGGATTATCTAATGATGGAGCAGAATTTAGAGGGTCTGATGGCAGACGTTCCAAATATGACTCTGGAAGAGATTCCACGACGTGATCAGCATCACACTCTAGGGTTTTCTGCATCTATGGGTCGACTGCTCTGCAGAGTTGCTAGGACATTAGTGTGTTATCGTGAACATCATCCATGACGTCATTATGTAGAAGCCAAGAGCTTCAATTTTTGATATTTTGGTCTTCGGACAAACATTTTGTAAAAACAAACTCTTTTGATCGTTATATATATACACGGCTTCTACCGGCTTACTTTACATTGTGTACATTTTAATGTGTTTGATTTATAAATGATTTAAATGCCTGTCCAATACATAATTAGCTAAAGCATTTGTTAATGTATTAAGACATCTAGGAATATGTTGATATTCAATGTGATCAAAATGTCGTTCCAAGAGGCGAATCCACAAATATACCCTCAATAAAGTAGGACTTCAAATAGAGTAGACGTTACTTAGTTGTAGTACTACAAGCTGCGAGTCAAGTCGCACAACCAAATGACGAATCTCGAGAGAGATAGAATCAACCAATAACTCAATAACGACGCTATACTCTGCGATGTTGTTGGTTTCTCGGCCAAGAAATACACCTCGTAAATATATAAGCTCGTTTGTTGGGGCATAGATTGCCCATGCAGCAGAAGCTAGGTTCTGAGTACTACGACTAGCACCGTCGGCGAAGCCAATATAAGGTAGCGAATACTCAGACATCTGGCAATCAAACACAACGTCATGTAAGGGCAGAGACCAGATAACGTCAAAAGAAAACTAAAGTAACACACACACACAGTATGATACATAAAATACAAGTACTCGTGCACAAATGACTTATGCATAAAATACAAGTACAACCCATTCCTGGGTTCACTCAAAGGTACACCATCATAATCAACCAGCTCATATGCTCCTTTTTCCAAAACTTTGCTAACAATGTAAGGACCACGCCACATTGGTTCGAATTTCCCAGCTCCTAAGACATCTTTATATTGTTCATATAGTAGAACAAGATCTCCTTCAGAGAAGACACGAGGTTTGACATGCTTGTCATACTGTGCCTTAACACATTTCTTTTGGACTTCTATTACAAGAGTAGTGTCATGGCGAGTCTCGTCTAATCGCATCAGATACAACAGACGTTCCTCTTCAGCAGAAGTATTGGGTAAGAGTGCTACAACTAGCTTCAAGGAAGGTATTTCACATTCTATTGGCAGAATGGCTTCCATGCCATAAACTAATCGAAAAGGTGTAAATCTTGTAGCAGATTTAACAGATGTCCAATATGCCCACAATGCCGAAAACAACATCGTGTGCCAGCTGGTTTTATTAAATCCTATCATCCGTCGAATCATAGTTATAAGAACCTTATTGATTGCTTCGACCTGGCCATTAGCTTGTGGATAATAGGGTGTTGAGCTATCATGACGAAGGATCAACTTTTCCGTAAGTTCAGACATCATATAATTCCTAAAATGACTACCGTGATCGGTAACGATAGCCTGAGGAACACCAAAACGAGTTATGACATGGTTGAAAAGAAATAATGCTGCAGTCTTTCCAATATTATCAAATGTTGGCATCGCCTCAGCCCACTTAGTAAAATAATCAACAACTAAAATAATATAACCATGCCCCCCGGCCGAGTGAGGGTGACATGTCATGAAATCAATGCCCCATTTTGCAAAAGGACCTACTGAGACCACAGGATGAAGGGGAGTAGGATGCGACCGAATTTTCTGATTATGGGTCTGGCAGGCATGACACTTCTGAACAACAGTAATGCAGTCATTGGACAAGGAAGGCCAAAAGTATCCTGCACGTAAGATCTTCTGGGCAGTAGCATACCCAGACATATGACCACCACATGCTCCTGAATGGAAGTCATTCAAAACTTTCTCAGCTTCATCAAAATTCAAACAATGCCGAAAGACAGAGTCAATGCCTCGACGGTAAAGAGTATCACCGAGGATAATATAATGACGTGCTTGATAATGGACACGACGACGTTTGGCGCTAGACAAAGCAGGCCAGAAAGCTTGAGTTTGGAGATATATAATGATATCTCTGTACCAAATATCGTCAGTACTGATAAGTAAAAGTGATTCATTAGGTAACGAATCAACTGCTACATTTTCCATGGCAGAGTGGGGAAAATCACAAATTAACTCAGCAAAAACTAAAGATTTCTTTGACATGGTGCGATCAAATTCCAAATCGAACTCCTGGAGAATGAAAATCCACTTGGAGTACTTTCCCCCCAGCAATTTACGTGTCAAAATATGTTGCATGGGGTTACAATGTGAAATCGCTGTAGTTTTCCTAGAGAGAATATAATGGCAAAAACGTTGAACCGCTTGAACAGTAGCCAAAGCCAGTTTTTCAACATGTTGGTACTTGATTTTCGTCGAAGTGAGACTTCGACTCAAGTAATATATAACATGTTCATCGTGTGTGTCATCCTCCTGAACGAGGACCATGCCGATAGTATACTCGGAAGCAGCTAGATAAAGAAAGTAATCCCTACTATAATCAGGAGGGAAAAGAAGTGGAGCTTTCATGAGGGACAACTTTAAAGCTTCAAAAGCATTGTTGGAAACTTTATCCCAGACAAACTCTGAACCTTTCTTTAGAAGACGTGTAAAACCACGAGTAATCTCAGCGTAATTAGGGATGAAATGACGAAGAAAGTTTGCTTTCCCCTGCAAAGTTTGTAACTGGCACAGTGAAGAAGGAGGAGGGAGATTAAGAATCGCCTCAACCTTAATAGGTTCTACCCGGATCCCTTGATGAAAAACAATGAAACTGAGAAGACGACCAAACTCTACGCAAAATACGCACTTATGAGGGTTTATACGAATGAAATAGAACCGACAAGGAAAAAAATTTGCTCGGAGATGATTAGGGTGATTGACTCGGCGTAAAGAATGAGCTGGCAAATCGTCCAAATAAGGTTGAACAATATGCTTTATATCGTGAAACACATAAGACATAGCACGCTGAAAAATAGCACCTATGTTCTTAAGACTGAAGGGAAGTTTCCTATAGGTGAAAGTACCCCAAGGACAAATAAAAGTAGTTTTATGTTGGTCCTCAGGAGCGATGTTAATTTGATTATAGCCGGAGAATCCATCCATGAGAGAAAAGATTTCACTACCGGCACAGTCATCAACGATCTGGTCGACGAAAGGGGTTGGAAATTTGTCCTTTGGATAGGCTTTGTTAATATCCTGATAATCAACACAAACACGTATACTACCACCTTTCTTATCAATCGATACAGGGTTGGAAACCCATTCTGTCAGAGCCACAGGATAAATAAAATCGGCTTTGAGAAGTTTTTCAACTTCGAGTTTGATAGTTGTTGCTTTACGTGGATGGACAGGACGGAGGTGTTCCCGGACTGGTTTAGCTCTAGGGTACGTTTTTATCTCATGCACAAAAATAGAAGGGTCGATACCTGGCATCTCTTCGTAACTCCAGGCAAAGATATCACGAAATTCTTTGAACAAAGCAGTATAGGTAAAAATTTCCTCTGGAGTACACGAAGCTCCAATGTGAACATTTTCAACTATCCTAGTTTTAACTGAAATATCAATGGGTATCGTGGGAGAAATATTACTGAGGTTCCCTTCTGCAAACACATCAGGTGTAGATCCGGGAACGGTTGATATGACAACAACGATCGACAGAGTCGAAATACGCTGGTAATTCTCCAGAGTGTGTTGTTCCAGAAACAGTATGGAACGATGATGCCCATCATCCTAAGGCGTGCCAGCCATGATAGACATGATCATCCCGTAAGTGGGAAAGACAACATGGAAAGGATCGAGAGACAAATCCTCCAGAGAGGGTGTAGAAGGTGCTTCCGATTGGATGTCTTGATAAGAAGACTCAACCGGACTTAACGACATGACGTCGCCGAAACGAGCATGATCTCCTGGATTAGGGACTATCCAAGGGTTAGAAGACACTGGAAGCTCATGAGGAACAACATAGATCATATTAATAGAGGCAACTGACGGGCGTAGAATATCGGGTGGTGGAAGTATGGGAAAAGTACCCATTAACGAAGAGTCTTTCAAAAGACTGACTCCAACATTCTCGTAACCCAGTGGGGTTTTAGCTATAAATGGCACGTTGCCAGTGCGAGTATCAGAATTAAAGAAGTCAAGTTGATCAACCGTAATGAATTTTCCTTGGTGAGGAAAATGGACTACACGGAAAAGTGTTGACACAACAGTGCGCATAGAATCTACCCAGCTACGGCCAAGAAGAAGATTATAATCTAGGGGAGCATTGAAAACTTTCACTTCAACTTGGATAGTCTTACCTTCGAGAGTAACAGGCAACGAGGGAAGAACACCGTAAGGATTAAAACCTGATCCATTGAAGGCTTTCAAAGTATTTTTTGATTCCGTTAACGGAGGAGAGCCAATGGCTTTCCAACAAGTAAAAGACATTACACACGTAGAGGCACCCTCATCAATAACAGTTCGGTAGAGGTTCTTGTCTGAGACAACAACCTGTATCTGAAACGCAAGTTGTGGGGGTAACCTTGGAATATGATCTTCCAAGTCAAAGACTATCAAATTGGTATCTGTAGGATCAATTCCACCTATAGCTTTCAACAGAGCCCTTCGTTCTGCAGGACAAGACTGAAGGACTTCAAGGGCAGACATCGCTGAAGGTGCCTGGGCCAGATCTTCTACAATGCTATAGTTCTGGGCCACATGAGCATGAGGATTGAATGTCAATTTCTTAACAACACCTTTCGGGGGTTGTAGGACTGTATCAAGGCTCGGTCATTCGAGATGAAAAGGACCATTCATAGGTGGATTCGACGGAGAGGGTTGTACCAAATCAGGAGGTAAATCGTCAACCTTCTCCTTAGATGGAGAATAATCTTTGGCTCTAGTTGCGATGGAAACGTCATTGTTCTTAGAATCACTGGTGCACATCAAAACATATGATGTCGTAGAAGTAGATGGTTGGTCATGGATGACCAAGGAAGCCTGTTGTTGAGACGAGAAGGTTTGGGACAAGACTGTCAGCATAGAGGATTTGGGCGTTCCTTGAAGGAACTTATTAACCTCGACACGTCTAGGAAAATCCTTCATGTAGTGATCGTCACCACAGATAAGGCAAGGGTAGCATGGTTTTCACTTATCCCGATATTCAACAGGAGGGGTTTTAGTTTTCTCATTCTCATTATTATTTTTACTCTCCTTATTCTTGCCTCTCCCTTTCTTGGATTTATTTTTACCGGTCGGCGTAGATTGAACAGCGTTCACTTTAGAGGTTTTACCGGTGGGAGGAGTAGGAGACAGAGCATTTTGAACATTAGAAGATGTGGATTTAGGGGTTGTAGTTGAAACAAAATGTGAGTGGGTGTGAGTAGTACCAATCACACCATTAGCTACATGCGAGGCAGCTGGAGTTGTTGAAGTGCTGGAAGTACCAGGACGAGGTAGTTCAGGCAGTAAATCGTAGAGTGTTCCCGTTTGCGAATAAACGAGATCAAGATACTGAGCGCGACTTATAGCTTTCTCCTCTGTAACAACACCACCCATAGCAATGTCTTTACCAATTTCGTTCACAAAGGATTTCGTGAACCATTCGGCTAGTAATTGATCAGGGAGTTCAAGTTTGATGAGACGTCGTCTCCGTCTCCACTCATGTATATGATCGGAGATATGAGTACCTTTAGTTTGTTTAAAAGAAGTCAATATCTCAGTCCCAGTATCGTAACGGATCGGTAACTGGTAATGTGTGAGAAAGGCCATAGCTAAGGTGTTGAAATAAAAAAGAAACCTAGTGGAAATTCAATATACCACTTCGCAGTCGAACTGGTAAGGGTTCGTTGAAAAAGACATAGACGAATGGAGTCATCCATCAGCAAGTTGGATGAACACCATAAATGAAAATTCATGACATGATTATTTGGGTCCTCTCCCATCTTTCCATCGAATTTCAGAATATCCGATGGAAGTTTAGCAGGAATTGCAGGCCATTGAGGAGAGTGACGAATAGGATCATTTAGAATCCTAGACAAATCTGGCAAATCCAAAGTAGCAAGGAAAGGCAACTGTCGGTTCACTTGCGGGTACTGATGGCTTTTGGGTGGAAGCCCTGTTGGCAAACCAGTAGGACCGTAAGCAAACTATCCATAGAGGGAAGGCCTTGGCTGATTCGGTGGTGGCCGGATAGGATAGTAACCCCAAGGATTGTAACCTTGAGTTTGAGTAGGGACCTGGGGTTGAGTAGTCTGACCCGAACCCCAAATAGGATTGGTTACCCCCGAATAAGGTTGGCCCACTGCAGGGACATTTTGCTACCCCCCAACATTTTGATGAAAGTTTTGTAGAAGTTGATTCCAATACTGGGCCAATTCAGGATGTATATTTTGTCCAAAAGGTGAGGTTTGTCCCCCTACTGTAGGTATAGTTCCACCCGGAAGTTGTGTGCCAACTGTAGGTTGCGTAGTAACTGTGTTGTGTCTGGGAAAAGGAAAAGGAACCGTACCACCCTGTCCACCAACAGGAATCTGCGGGTTTGTTGCAACAGTTGGGATAGTACCACTAGGGTTAGGATTACCAGAAGGAAACTAAGGGAGTGTCGTAATGAAACCGGGAATAGGATGCCCAGGAAAAGGAGGACCACCTGGAGAACCGGTTGGGGTTTGCGAAGGTGTTGGATTGGCATCATTCAACAACGCATTCAATGCGTGGTAACCGGGTGGTAATGTCGGGATGACATCAGGTATTCGCTGGGTATTGATAGGAGAAAGAGTAGCTGCAGTAATTTCGGTTTGGACACTCGTAGTATTCACGAGATGGGCCATCTCGAGAGGGAGAACAAAGAGATAAGTAGTAGTCTCGGGTGCAGTTTCTATCTCAGAAGACACGGAAGGGTTGATTTCGTAGATAGGGGGTGACTTAGTACCAAAAAGGACTCAACGGAAATCACCGGACCAAAAAGGATCTTGGCCTACAACACCGTGAGAAGGCCCAACAGTTGATTCAGAAGATGTAACAACGGTTTCTTCAGAAGGAGTCAATCGCACAAAAGGTCAGTCACCACGGCGAATGAGATAGTCCTCTCTAGTATTGGTAATTTGAAAATCTTCTAGAGAGTCAGTTCGTTCTACCTGTGGAGGCGGTGTGGTGACAATTGGAATGTCACTGGTTTCCCCGTGTGGTGGAGTAACCACCGGGACTTCAATCTAATGGGGAGAACCCTCAGGTGTACCAATAGGCGAGGGTTGAGAATCCTTCAGATGCTCTGGAGATAAACCTTGCATTCTACGAGAACGCCGTGGGGGAGAAATTGTAAACAAGTGACAAGATCCGCGAGAAAATTCCTATGGTCAACTTCGAGAAATAAACAACACTCACTAGTAAACAAAATCTAGGAAGTAATCACCAAGCAAACAATACCTTCTAATTTCGAAGCCACTAGTTGGTGATGAAATCCAACATCGCAACAATGAGATGAGAAGGGGTGGGGCTAAGGTGGAAAAGTTACGTTGACGACCTGCTTAACAGACTTACACCCTGGTGCAAGCTCCCACACATAATCATGGGTATACCCTCCAAGGAGCCCGAGTGAGTTTGATCAACGTCGATTCCAGGTATCGTGAAGACTTTCCCCTCCACAGTCACCTTGGGTAAGAACCTAGAGAGATAGGCCACTAAGGTCACCACAAACAACAGTATAGCCTGGGGGAACAGTCATCAGTCTGATCCACGTGCAAGGGCAGGGTATCTAGCCCGAAATCAACTCAAAGGCTTCCACTCATAATTGTGGGTATACCTCGAAGTGATCGCCGTAATACATGCAATCTCTACACCGATGTCAACAAAGCAGGGTTAGTAACTCTACCAACACCAATGCGACCTAGTGCTTGATCCTTGTGTTAGAAGGGCGTCCCAGGACAATATGTTGCAAATGGAATTTAACACTCCCTAACTCAAGATGCTATTGTGTGTTTTTGAGCTTTTGGAGAGTGTATCTCTCTTCCTACTCCAAAGCACTAGCCTAGCTAAATGTCGGTGTAAAAGAGCCCTAGAAAAGAGTACTAGATCAATTTTAATATTACGCAATGTTTTTAAAAGCTGTTGTTTACTCAAAGGTAATGGAAGTGAAACTCATGGTGAATGACTCTGACCCAAATGATGCAAGGATGATGATGAAAATATAATTCTTTTCATTCCATGAATCCTAGTTATGGGAGAGAGAATATTTCCTAAACCAACTCTGTACTACAATGCAATGTACAATTTCCTTTCAGATGTCAATGCAAACAATCATATATCAATGAAAAATCTCTATATGCTTTTTTCAAATACTTCAATAAACTCTAAAATTTGATTTTTCAATGTTTTCGAAAAGACAAAAACAAAATCTTGAAAGAAAACCTGTTGTTCACTTTCCAAGAAGAACTCTGATTAATGAGAAAAGAAAATCAAATCATAAAGAAACAAACCATAAAAACCCAACCAACACTTTCAATGAAAGTAAAAACAAAAAGAAAACTAATGAGTCTTCTCAATGCAAATGAAAATGTTCTTTCAAACTAACCAGCAAATGAGAAACACCAAGCACTTAACTCTCAACCAAACTCTGGTTCTCAGCCAATCAGACACACTCAACTCTAGAAGTCAGAGAGAATGAAAATTCCAATAAGAGCCAAGAAATGAAAGTCAAGCTACAAAGGGCAAGAAAAACCTTGAAACACTAAATCTATTTGAGCATGAAAACTAAAGCAAGAGATATGTAAATCAATGATCCAATAAGCCAAAAAGATGTAATTCAACTGATCTGAGCAATTGAAAAAATCAAAACTTAATTTCAAATTTTTCAAAAATCTTGCTTGCAGGAAAGCAGTGTAACACAGTGCGAGAATATAGGATTCTCGCAGGCAACCTTATAGAAAGGTGCGAGGTGTTCGAACTAGACCCTATATGTAGGGTGTGAACTTGGCTAGTTCTCGTAGGCTGTAAATACACACAGTGCAAGAATTCCTGAAGATTACAAAATTTTTGAAAATGCAAGCAAAATTCAAACAGGCTTATAGACCCAGAAGGTCTCTCAGGATATCCTGAGGACTCAGACACTGACAAAACATGAGAAAAATGCAAATAGAGAACATGGCCACAGAAAATTCAAAAACCATAAATAAAAAGGGAATAGGTCCCCAGTGGAGTCGCCAATTTTGTTTCAGGATTAATCCGTAAGTGCGGACACAAACCGATCTCCCTAGATCCACCTGGATCTAGAACAAAACAGGACAGAATAATAAACTTTCCCTAGAAGTAGACTATTGAATGAACTAAGAGACTAGGATCATGCACATACCTTATGAATGCCTTCCTTGGGTCTCTGTTGTTCCGAGCTTCGCTCCAACTCTCTTGAACCGTTCAGATCATAACAGTACAAACCAATCGAAGTGAAGGCTAATCAATATATTCAATAGCTAATCTATACATATGATCAAGGAGTTATGTAATAAAGTGACATCATCTTTATGGGAAAGGGACATATTACTGTATTAAATTGATAGAAAGTGAAACTTACAACCTAAGCCTTGATGTTGTAGATCTCCTTTCGATGGCTCCTAGCTCTGACACACACACACTTGCTCATGCATGAAGAAAATCAACCACTTTTGATGACCTTGCTGGTGTCTCTAGCTACTGTAGCATCAGTCCTTCATACAATCTTACACTAATTCTCCAATCAATATCTTGCTAGTTTGCTTCTCACCTTTTCCATGAGAAATCTCTTCAATATATAGGAGAAGATAGATTAGTTACTTGGATAGGAATGATCCCAAGATATCTGGAATGCCAGCCCCTGAATAACCATTCGAAAGCCAACTCATCCTTCTAGAAGATTCCCTTCTAGAAGGTTCAAGAATTTATATTTTTTCTTCCTTTGGAAGATGTTTGCACCCTGAGATTTAGGTACAGTGCAAACCCCTCGCACTCCAGCTTAATGCAGCCTGCGAGAATCAGGCATTCTCGCAGGAAAATATATAGGTAGCCTACGAACATCCCTAAAAGGTATGATTTCTGGAAGCAGACAAATGTAACTTTTCTCAGGAAAGTGTTCTTAGTGAAGAGCTTGATTTTCCATCATCATAACATCATCATGATAACCAAAATTGTGGATAACAAGGAGCCGTGCAAGGAGTGCGTAGGCTAAGTGAAGCTTCAGGGTTGCGAACTTTAGTAAATCATTTAGAGACTGTTGCTGCAGGAGTGTGCAGGGTCGAAGGAATTTCAACACTTAGACATGTTTGAAATGTTTCCACAAGGAGTGCATGCAAGAGTCTTTTCTAAGACTCAAAGTTACAAGAAAGCTTAGGAAGGATAAGGCCTTCGAGATTTTTGAAGGACAGCACAGGGGAGTCACGATTGGAAGATTCAAGCAGGCGTCATAAATTTACGCTGCAGGTGGACGAGTTCCGTGGAGGAACACTTGGTCATTCACTGAAATCGCCAAGGAAGGGCGGATGGTCGGAATTCTCCGAGGAGAATTTGTGAATTTTCGTGGGTCGTTGGATCTTGCAGAGGAGAAAGAAAGTTACAGTGGAAGCGTCAAAGGGTTCGAAGCTCAGGAGGGGAAGAACCGTATATCCGAACCACAAGGGCTGTCATATTTACACGTGGGTTCATATATCGGGATTTCATGGGTCGAAGTCCTGTAAATACTGCAATGGGAATCGTGAAATCATGAAACACGATATCCCAATGGCTAAGGGAATAGTGTGGGGCCACAGGAAAAGTCGACAAGTGGACAACTGGCACACTGTATCGAAGTTTCGTGGTGAGAAGTCCCAAAACAATCGCATCAGGATTCACGATATTACGAAGTCTGAAATCCCAATAGAGGTGACAGGCCATTGAATAGTCAACTCGCGCATGCGTCAGAGTTTCAGCATATCGGGAATCGAGAGTCGGGGATACGAGTTGTTCGACATCGCGAGTGCCAAAATCGCGATACAGGAAAAAATCCCGATAGGAAAAGGTCAACGTTGATTGGTTGTCGGGTTTCGGGGATTCGAGGATCCAACGCCCGATCACTAACCTCGTGAAGTCGTGAATTATGATCTCCTAAGTTCAAAGAGGGGATCCCACGAAGGTTGTTGTGGGTGTAGATTTCCCGATAGGGAAATAGAAGAAAAGGCTAGAGTTCTTCGAGCCGTGTGGAAGAGAAATATCCTTTGTCTACATGGAGGACCTTCCGACCTGCGGGTTGTGGAGTGAGGGGGCGCCGGCATCAGTTTGGTATCAGAGCGCAGAAAGATTCTTTGCTTTCTGTAGCAGAGAAAGAGAATTAGCCATGCCACTAAGGAGAAGGGACATGCAGACACCTGATCCACCATAGGATAGGGAAATGCTGAGAAGAAGAGGCAGGCATATGACAGATCCAACTATGGAGAGAGAGATGTGTGATCTACGAGATAGACTCGAAGATATGGAGACAGTGCAAAGACGCACAATCAGTGCTGGGGATCTCAGTGATTTTGAAAGCGAAGTTGAGGCTGAACGTGAAGAAGCAGTTGGAGCTGAAGATGCATCAAACAAACGTTTGATCAGAGCTATTGCAAGGATGGGTGCAAGATAAAAGATGGACATTCCAGTTTATGAGGGAAACTTGGATGCAGAGGAGCTTCTAGACTGGATTTGAGCTCTAGACACATACTTTGACTATGAATATGTCGAGGAAGACAAGAAAGTCAAGCATGTTGTCACTAGATTGAAGGGACATGTAGCATTGTGGTGGGATGAACTACAAGCTGACAGACGCTGCAAGGGCAAGCAAAAGATCAAGAGATGGGATAGAATGATCGTGAAGCTAAAGGCAAAATTCATCCCCAGAGATTACCAAATTACTTTGTTCAAGAGAATGCAGAACCCGAGACAAAAGCTGATGACAGTGAAAGAATACACTGAGGAATTCTATAAACTGAACATCAGGGCAGGTCATCAAGAGAGCGATGATGAAAAAGTTTCCAGATACATGAATGGCCTGAGATATGATATGCAGGATGAGATGAGCATGGTAACCATCTGAACGGTGGAAGATGCTTATCAAATGGCTCTGAAAGCTGAAGAGAAGTTGAGCCGAAAGTAGAGTCAGAGAGGCCGAGGTAGAAGTCAGCCCAGAGGCAAGTTAGTTGCCCAGGATAAATACCAGAAGCCCAAAAAGGACTGGAAGAAACCTCAGATTCGAATTGAGAGAGGTGGAACCTCACAGAGAGGGCCATATGTTGAATAGAGAGGGCAACATACTGAGTAGAGGGGAGATTATGCTGACAACAACACTTTTCCTCGTACTCGAGGTAGGGGAGGAGGAAGAGGTGGAGAAATAACATGCTTCATGTGTGGAAAGAATGGGCACAAATATTACGAGTGTCCATATAAAAATAAGGAGATTGGAGAAGCTCACATCACCGAAGCGCAGAGGTGGGATGTTGAGGTAGAAGATGCTGAAGGCGGAAGATCGTTGATGATGCAAATAGTCCTTTTAATACTAGAGAAAGAGGTGGAAAGTTCAGTCCAAAGGACCAGACTTTTTGAAACTACTTACAAGACCAAGGACAGGGTATGCAAGGTCATTGTAGACAGTGGTAGCACGGGTAATCTCGTTTCTACATAGATGGTAGAGAAGCTGGAGTTGGAGACGACTGATCATCTGAGCCCATACAGAGTTTTGTGTCTACAGAAGGGACATCGGGTAATTGCCAGTAAACAATGTTTAGTTGAATTTAAGATAGGGGGATATAATGATAAGATATTGTGTGATGTCATTCCTATGGATGTTTGTCATCTATTTTTGGGTATACCATGGCAATATGACATAAATGTGATTCATGATGGGAGAATGAACACATACAACCTGGAGAAGAACGGGAGGACACAGATGTTGCTTCCAATTAAGGATAAGGAGGTGAAGCTGGAAGTAAGTAACATAGTACTTCTCATGAGTGGGAAGGAACTTCTTACAGAGGTTAAGAAGAAGGAGGATCCACAGTTCATTGTGGTCAGAAAGCCGAGGATTCTTCTGACTAGCACAAGATTGGATGATTTACCAGATGAAGTTCAGGATCTATTGGGAGAGTTCACTAACATCATAGTGGGTGAATTACCTCGTTCATTGCCACCGATCAGGAGTGTGAGTCATCATATTGACCTCATACCAGGAGCCAGTTTTCCAAACAAAGCTGCATACAGATTGATGCTGCAAGAGAATGAAGAGGTCAAGAGGCAAGTCCAGGATATGTTGGATAAAGGTTTAGTCAGGGAAATCTTCAGTCCATGTGTTGTTCCAACAGTACTCAGTCCGAAGAAAGACGGAGGCTGGAGGATGTGTATTGACTCGAGGGCGATTAACAAGATAACTATTAGGTACAGATTTCCATTTCCGAGGATGGATGATCTAATGGATTGCTTGAGTGGAGCAAATTGTTTTTCAAAGATTGATTTGAAAAGCGGTTATCACCAAATCCGCATGAGAGAAGGTGATGAATGGAAGACAACATTCAAAACAAATGAAGGGTTGTATGAATGGCTTGTTATGTCATTTGGCTTAACAAATGCACCGAGTACCTTCATGAGGTTGATGAACGAAGTCCTGAGGGAGTTCATCGGCAAATTTTCCATTGTGTATTTGGATGACATACTGATCTACAGTAAAATAGTGGCAGAGCATATGAAGCATTTGGCTACAGTAATGCAGAAATTGCAGTAGGAGAAGTTGTTGATAAACATGAAGAAGTCCCCATACATGAAGACAGAGCTCATTTACTTGGGATTTTTTATTTTGGCAAATGAGTTGAGGATGGATCCAGATAAGGTGGAAGTGATCAAGAATTGGCCATCACCGAAGAATATCTTTGAGGTGAGAAGTTTTCATGGATTGGCTAGTTTATACCAAAAATTCATCAGGAATTCAGTGGAATTAGCGCAGCAATGATGGATACAGTGAAGAAAAGACATAAATCTTTTCATTGGATAGAAGAGGCTGAGAAGAGTTTCAGTCTGCTGAAGAGGAAGATCACGAACGACCAGTTTTGGTGTTTCCGGATTTCCAGAAGACATTTCAGGTGAAATGCGATGCAAGTGGATTTGCAATCGGGGCAGTCTTGAGTCAGGAAGACAGGTCGATAGCATACTTCAGCGAGAATTTGAATGAAGTGAAAGTCAAATACTCCACTTATGACAATGATTTTTATGCTATCATCCAGGCACTAAAGAAATGGAGGCATTACTTGATCCTGAAAGAGTTTGTCTTATACAGTGACAATCATGCACTGCAGTTTGTGACTCAATAGGAAAATTTGAATCAGTGACATGTGAAATGGGTTGAGTACATGCAGAACTTCAAATTTTTTATCAAACACATTTTTGGTACTGCTAACAAAGTTGTTGATGCTTTGAGTAGGAAGTGTTTGTTGTTGCAGGAGTTCAAAGTCAAAACATTGGTTTTTGATGATCTCAAGGACATGTACGTAGATGATCAGGATTTTCAAGAAGTGTATGAAGCAGATGAGAATCCAATTCTCAGGGATAGGAGCCAATGGATAGACTACATGATCCAGGAAGGATTATTGTTTAGAGGTAATCAACTATGTATTCTGAAATGCTCCATGAGGGAGAACTTGCTGAAGGAGAAACACAGTGAAGGATTGACAGGGCACTTTGGTCACGACAAGATGTTCAAAAAGTTGAATGAGTCATATTTTTGGCCGGGAATGTGAGAAAATGTCAAGAGATTTGTTGACAAATGCAGAATTTTCCAGCATTCAAAAGGAAAGAAACAAAATGTGGGGTTTTATCAACCATTGCCTATACCAAAGAGGTCGTGGGATGCAATTAGCATGGATTTTGTATTGGGGTTGCCAAGAACACAAAGAGGTGTTAATTCAATGTTTGTGGTGGTGGATAGATTTCCCAATATGGCACACTTCATTCCATGTCAAAAGACCAATGACGCAACTCACATTGCGAACCTATTTTTCAAAGAGTTCATTCGACTTCATGGGTTGCCGAGAAGCATAGTTTCGGATCGAGATACAAAATTCATAGTGCATTTTTGGAGGACCTTATGGAAGAATCTAGGAACTAACTTGTCATTTAGTTCATCTTATCATCCTCAGATGGATGGACAAACAAAGGTGGTCAATAGAAGTCTGGGAGACTTGTTGAGAGGCTTGGTGACAAAACACCACAGCCAGTGGGACAACATATTACCACATACAGAGTTTGCTTATAACGACTCAGTTAATAGGAGCACAGGGCAGAGTCCATTTCATATTGTCTATGGCATGCAACTGAGCGGAATTTATGAGATAAGAGATTCAGAACAAACTGCGACTAGGAGTGCTAGTGCAGAAGAATTCGCAGAGGCGATGAAGGAACTTCACAGTCAGGTGAAGGAGTGACTACTGAATTCAAGCCAGGAACACAAATGTAGGGCAGATCAACATAGAAGACAACTTCAGTTGGAGGTTGGTGACTTGATTCTGACACATTTAAGAAAAGAAAGGTTCCTGAGAGGAACATATAACAAATTGAATATGAAGAAAATCGGGCCATGTAGGGTCTTAAAGAAATTTGGAGCAAATGCTTATGAGATTGAATTACCCAATGGGATCAAAATTTCTCCGATATTCAATATCTCAAATTTGTACCCATATAAAGCTAGGGAAACAGGAACTGGAGATGAGCAGCTAGTGATCCAATGGACAAAGAATATGCCAGTTGCAGATAAGCCGCAGATGGAGTGCATAATGGATAAAAGAGTAAGTAAGAGGACCAGGCAAAAGAAATACTTTGAGTATCTGGTCAAATGGAAGAACCATCCAGTTGAAGATGCCAGCTGGGAGACTGAAGCAGAGATACAGAAGCATGGACAAACTGTGCATGAGCTCATGGACAGGAGCCCATGAAATTTTTCAAGCGAGAGAGTATGATGTAGGAGCATCGCCAACATAAAGCAAGCCAGCGTGGAAGCAAAGGACAACTAGAAAAGCGCCAATGCAAATTTTGAATTTACCTCAGAATTGTTGCGCGATCTTAAATGAACCATTAAGAAGAGGCACACTTGTATTATGTAAATGGAACTTGAGCCATTTTATCTCATCCTTAGTAGGTAGAAGGCATTTAAAGTAGTTAATGCAGGTAGATAGAATTTAATTCTAGATTAGATAGTTTTAGAGAGAAAGAGGGAAGTGGGATATAGACACCCTCATTGTGTATTGTAAGTTAGATGAAGCAACATTATAGAGAAGAGTAAGAGCATGTAGAGAGTTGTGTAAGAACACCCATGTACAGATATTTAGATTAATAAAAAGAGGTTGATTCAAATTCATGGTTTGTGTCTGTTCTTTGTGTATTGATGCTGAATGATATGCTCATGAATGTTTGCTTCCTATTATACATTTTCTTTATATGTTGTGTATATGATTTCATGTTTGAGTCTGAAATCTGAGAGGAAAGGATAATAGAATGATTTTCAATTGTTTCTCTATCTGAGTAAGAATTCCTACAAGGAGTGCAGTTGAAGTGTCTACAAGGAGTGCATCGACAAGAATTCAGGGTTGCATATCTGAAGCTCAAATAGTTTTACTTTTGTTCTCATCTCCGTCGAAGTGCAGTTGGGCACAGGAGCCGTGCAAGGAGTATGCATGCCAAGTGAAGATTTAGGGTTGCGAACCTGAGTAAAGAATTTAGAGACTGTTGTTGCAGGAGTGCACAGGGTTGAAGGAATTTCAACACTTAGATGTGTTTGAAAGGTTTCCGCAAGGAGTGCGTGCAAGAGTCTTTTCTAAGACTTAGAGTTACAAGAAAGCTCAGGAAGGATAAGGCCTTAGAGATTTTTGAAGGACAACGTAGGGGAGTCACGATTGGAAGATTCAAGTAGGCGTCGTAAATTTACGCTGCAGGTGGATGAGTTCCATGGAGGAACACTTGGTCATTTGATAAAATCACCAAGGAGGGCGAACGGTCGGAATTCTCCGAGGAGAATTCATGAATTTCTATGGGCTGTTGGATCTCGTGGAGGAGAAGGAAAGTTACAGTGGAAGCATCGAAGGGTTCGAAGATCAGGGGGGGTAGAACCTTATATCTGAGCCACAAGGGCCATCAGATTTACACGTGGGCTCGTATATCAGGAGTTCATGGGTTGAAGTCGCATAAACACTGCAACGAGAATCATGAAATTGAGAAACGTGATATCCCGATGGCTAAGGGAACAGTGTGGGGCCATAGGAAAAGTTGGAAAGTGGACAGGTGGCACACTGTATCGGAGTTTTGCAGTGAGAAGTCCCGAAACAATCGCATAAGGATTTGCGATATTGTGAACTCCAAAATCCCGATAGAGGTGATGGTCTGTTGAATAGTCAACTCGCGCGTGCGTCGATGTTTCGACATATCGGGAATCGGGAGTCGGGGATATGAGTTTTTCGACATCGTGAGTGCCGAAATCACGATAGAGAAAAAAATCCCGATAGGAAAAGGTTAGCGTTGACTGGTTGTCAGGTTTCAGGGATTTGAGGATCCAATGCCCGATCACTGACCTCGCGAAGTCGTGAATTCCAATCTCCTAAGTTCAAATATGGGATCCCACGAAGATTGTTGTGGGTGTAGATTTCCTAATATTGAAATAGAAGAACATGCTAGAGTTCTTCGGGCCGTGTGGAAAAGAAAGATCATCTGTCGATGTGGAGGACCTTCCGACATGTGGGTTTTGGAGTGAGGGGGCATCGACGTCAGTTGGTAGGTTTGATTAATTTTGTATGGTTCTGCTATGGACGTCATTTGAATAAGAGGAGATGAACATGTAGTTAGACACAAGTTCATTTTTAAAGTGATTTTCCATGCACAAATTTTGCATACCTCATATTTTAGGTCTTCATGCTTGTGGAGATGATACCAAGAGTAATCTCATTAGGATAGAAGTTGTGACAACATGTTTCATTGGGTAAAAGTTTGAAGGATCTATTAGACGTGTATGAACTTAATATCAGTTCATTCACCATATTGGGTCTTTTTATCTCTTAGACACTCTCGAAATAAAAAACCCAACCTTTAGTGTGAGGGAAAGCCTAAGGAAACTATTAAGTGGGTCACTAGCTGACACCTATATGACTTACTCCTCCTTTGGGTTTCGAATGACTATTAGGTCTTGATATTGATATTGTATTTTTTTTTTTAAATACCTACACAAATGTGGAAATTGCAATGTCTTTCACTCTCTTCCCATCGTTATTGCCACATTCAAGACGTCTCTCTTTCCACCTCCAAGATTGTCGCTCCCATAGAAACCACATCAGAGCTAGTAACTCTAGGTTGTCACTCTTGCCGCGTGATGGAGGTCTTTCTTGCCACGTCCAAGAGTGTCACTCCCATAGCAACCATGCCGGAGCTAATACCTCGTCCCGTCGGTCTTGCCACATTCAGAATGTCTCTCTTGCCACCTCTGAAACATCTCTCTTGCCACCTCTGAAATGTCGTCCTTGCCACCTTTAAAATGTCTCTCTTGCCACCTTAAGAACGTCTCTTTTACCACCTTTGAAACGTCTCTCTTGCCACACATGAAACATCTCTCTTGCCACGTTTACAATGTCGGTATTGCCACATTTTAAATGTCCCTTTTTCCATGTTTACAACATCGGTATTGCCACATTTGAAATGTCCCTTTTGCCATGTTTGTAACATCGGTATTGCCACGACCTAGACGTCGGTCTTACGATATAAATATGGGGTTGGAAAATCCAATTTATGATGGCACGTGGTGTCATATAACGCCGCAATACAAGCGAAAACTAGGTCGTCGGAAAAACATCGTCTTGTGAAACGACATTTGAGGGGGTCCACGGTTTGTCGGTCTTTCGACAATAGAAAGTGGCAATTGCGTCGAACGCGCCATTGGAATTTGACCCAAATGTATTAGTGAGAGAACATCACAAACATCCAGTGGGGCATCATCACATAATACCTCATCCTTGAAGGGTTGGATGCTTTATGACAATCGGCATTGTTGGTTGACATGGATATCTTGTCCTTGGTGAAGCCACCAGATGTTGTATGGTTGTGGGTGTGGTGTTGTCGACAATCCCAACTGTTTGACAACCTCTGTTGAGATGAGGTTCTTTTGGCTTCCGCTATAAACAATAAAATGCAGCGGGCTCCCCTTCACCCACATCTGCGAATGAAAAAGGCGCTCCCCCTCTTTAGGATCTGTTGGTTCTTCTAGTTGAATTGTTGTAGTCATGAAAATAGCAGTGGGGTCCACGTCAATGATCTGTCCTTTACCATTATTTTTAGAATTAGATTCTGAATCAGGGGACAACTCTTTGTCTTTGATCTCGACCACCAATGACTGTTTTGAGATACATTCATCGGTGTTTTTCTAGGGGCTTTTGTGGAACTTGCACCATTTTCCAGTGTCCTTCTTTGTCTTCCCATGACCCTTCTCTGCCTGTGTCTTGGAATGGTTTTCGAGGGACAGTTTGTTAAGGTTATCTTTGCCATACTTTGGTTGTTGCGGATTTGCAAACCCGAACTCCCATTTGTTCTGGTGCTTAAATTTCTTCTCGATTTTGACAGAATATCGATAAGCAACACCAAGTGATGATATGTCCAGAAAATCCATTTCAGTTTGGATGTATCTGTGTAGAGCCCCACAGTATTTCAGAGCCAAATGTCACTCGGAGTCTCTAATATCGAGCTTGGTGTGCAAGGTATGGAAGGTATTGGTGAACTCTGGAACTACTTGGCCCCTCTCTTGCCATAGTGTGGTCTATCTCATGTACTGGTCCTCATAGTTGCCAACAGGGCAATACTGTTCCTTTACCACATCCACAAAAAAATCCCAAGTGGGATCGACCCCATATATTCGAGACTCCTCTGTGGAAATTTTCTCCTAGTAAGTTTCCCACCAATGTTTGACATGAGGGATATCTTTAAGGAGTGTGAAGGTGATCTTTTCTTTGTCAGAAAAATTGTGAACAGAGAAATAACCTTCTAGCAGAGTTAACCATTTTTCTAGGGCTTCTGCATCTATCTGTCCTTCAAAGACAGGAATATCAAAATTAAATTGTACCTTGAAAGGAGAGGTGCCTTCAAAGTGGTCGCTTGATGAAGATGCACCTCCTATTATCGATAGGCGTTGAAGGATGTGGGAAAAATTATCCATCATTTCATCCCTCTGTCACGTGAGAGCTTTCTCAAGCAACAGATTGATAGGATCGTCTTCTCTGTCATTTTAATTTTATTCCTCCATTGAGGGTTTCTTGGGTGTGAGAGAGTGATTGTCTTCAAGAGAGACAAGCTTGAGACCCAACTTTCTATACTCGGACCTCGTCGGGGACATGCATTGAAAAACGATCAAGAGCAATCTGCTCTGATACCACTGATCCAGATTATTTTCGGCACGAAATGCGAGTAGAGATATAATAAATAAATGCACAGAGATATCGCAGATATTCAATAATATAACATAATTATATCAAATATGAAACCATAATGGAAGAAATGTACAAAGACTGTAAAAATACAGAGTGAAAGACTCGCTAGAATGGTGGCAGCTTATCTCTGAGAAGAGATGTGATGGTTACTCGAATTCGCAAGAAGATAGTTACAATGAGGCTTTGAAGGCCTTTTTACAATAAAAATGAATTCCAAAAACCCTATACATCTAAAAACCTAACCCTAGGAGATGAAGCGCCAAAAGTCATGTGGGCCTCGTTTGGGTAAGTGAGTTCATCAACTTCCCGGGGTCGTAACTTTTGCATACGATCTTCGTTTTAGGCGTGTGATAGCTCATTGGAAAGGTGTTTTCGAGGAGATTCATTTTGGGGGATAAATAATTATTTAGGATATAATTGAGAACCTCGATCTCAAAAAACCTTCATTTGGGCCCTCAAAATGGCCCCGGAAGTTAAAAAGTGCTAAAAATAGTAAATTGCCAAAATTGCCAGAAAACTGTTTTGAGATAGTCAGAAAAGGTGGGTGGCCATCGATATCCACCTGGATCAACAACAATAGTAACTAGAAGGGACATTACACAACCCTTTAATTTACTCAACTCAATTTTCACATAACCAATCAATTACCAATTTGCCTTAGAGAACATTTAAAAATGTAGAGATATTCTGCAAGTTAATCCTAAATGCTGAGATGAAAAATAACCATTCTTCATCATAATTCAATATATATATATATATATATATATATATATATATAGGCATTGCAACCCATTTGTATGAAGGGGTTTCAAGTTGTGCTTTTGGGTGTCAACACTGTCCACTCTTTCCTTCAAATTTTGGTATATCCAAAGCTAGGTTAGTGGGGATGGAAGACCAACTCAATTCATGACAAATGGGGTCATTCATCAACTTAGAGAGATCTAAAAATGAATATTTTCCAGAAAAGGTAGCCTAGGCTACATCATCAATTGATTAGTAGCTTGAAAAGAAGTTCATGGATTATAACTGGCACCAGGTTTCTAACAAGAGTTTGTCGATGGAAAAAATCTTAAAACCTTGTGGGTTCCGGTTGAATAGAGGATAACCTCCACTAATCAGATTCTTGGACATAAAAATAGGGTTTCCCCTATCGAACCTCCTCGTGAAGGAACTATCCCTTGCATGGGGTTATACGAATTGAGAGAGAGGTTTCTCCCTGAAGGCATCCCTTGCGAAGGGAAATATCCTTGCATGGGTTTCCATTTGTCTTGAAAGGTATTTTCCCTTGCCTAAACTATACATGTGGTGAAGGGATTACTCTCAAATCCACCATATAACGTTAATGGAGTGGAAGTGGATGGAATGCTAGCGACATTTGTAGAAATTCCCCAGCCCCTAAAGGGGTTAGGAACAAAATATGGGAAATCCCCTCTCCCAACAGATGGGAACGATGGAGGAATGTGACCTCTACTCGAAGGGATCACTTGTTAGGGAATTGAATAACTCCCCACACCAACGTTAGAAACTTGGGATGTTGACTAGGAACTAGTCAACACGTTAAGCATGCCCATCGACAACATACTAGAAGAAAAAGTGTTTTTTGTCAATGCCAATGACATGGATAAACTCATATAAAGAGTGGAACCAATGAATAATGGAGAAGTGTTGTTTATTAGAGCGACTATGGTGGAATAGACCACGCTAGTCGTTGTGTTAGACATACCAAGAGGAAAGATCTCGCTAGTGACTATTGTCATAGTGGGAGTTGTAGGGAATCCCTACTTAGAAAGTTGTGGAGTGCCATCCATAATGGCCCAACGAAGAGGGATATTTTTAATAAATTTTGATCTAGGAGGAATAAATTGTACCACAAGTGATGAAACAGTTACAAATAGTGGAGGGTTGAATGTTGAAGCATATTCTTTGGCTCTGATATCTTCCACAGTTACAACCTCCACTTCTAAAGCGTTAAATTATGATGGTTTCATAGTTGAGATATCGATTGGACCAATCAATACAAAATTACCATATTGATCAAGATGACACCTTAGCGGAGGTGGGGGAGAATTATTTCTATTTTATTTTTCTAGTGGAAGGCCTTCAATTCTCCTTGATCTACGGGATGTTTGATCAACCACTTTGAGTTTTTATCTCTAGGAAATTATCCATACACCTTCTTAAAGCAATATATGACCACCAAGAACACCCATACAAAATTATTAGAGGTAACAACAAACACAAACTACTTTACCAATTTCTTGACTTAGGTGGATTAGGCCATGAAGTCATAACAATGAAGAAGTAAGGAAGGGAGCTTCGAGACAAATGAATAGGTTGATTAATTTTCATGGAACAATGAATGAAGGAATCAGAAGTAGTTATCCCAACCTCCATCGATTATCCTTATCCAGTTCAATTACCCACGCTTCATGGGGCACCCTCCAATAGTACTGAATAGTGGGATACGAAATCTACCTCAGGTACCATGAAAAACCCCTATAGTCACCTATGAGATCCCTAGGAACACCAACTATGGTTACCAACTCTTAGTCAACATTCAGGGAAACAATCGATAGTCAGGATCAAATGTATGGGAAGGGTAACAAATCCCAAAGTCTCGAAAGAACTACCCCTCATGGAGGTAAGGGCATTGACAAAACCCCCAATTTATGATCTCTCCATTGTGCTCGGTTAACCTTTGGAGGGGAATATCCTTGGATCTCCCTTACTTGACCTCATGCTTAGCTCCTGTGTGATAGGAGTTTCCTGGCCACACTTATACGACAGTAATATTTTACATTCCCTATCTCAGGCTCCTAAGTTTGTTTGGCGGCCTTGGAGAAATTTACTCTCCAACCTGCACCAAGGCCCTATCGTAAACTTGTTGGTGTATTCTATTGAAACGGAAAATGTTTAATAAATTTTATTAAGCATTCATTTTATTGGTTGTTACTTACTTAGAAGGTTTATGGATGAAACTTGGATGATGTTTTGATAGACCCAAAGAAAGATAAACACTTTTAAGAACACTATGCACAATGTTGTTTCTTCACTGAAAATTGAAAGTGCTAACAACACTTCAATTGAAAACAAACTCTCTTCTTTTATGTTTTTTGAGAATGAAAAAAATTCAATTTCTTGTATGCAATATTTCAAATCACTTTGCAATGCAACCTAACACACTTCTTTGAAGGTTATCCAAAAATAATGCAAAATATTTTTACACAGGGTTACTTTTGTTTTGTGGAAGGCTACTATAACTGAAAATAAACAACTTATCAAAGAAAAGTAAATTTCATAAATACTTGAGTGCTAACAAACAATTTATTTTCTTGACTATTTTACAGGAAAAGGAAACAAGAGAAGAAAAACTATCAAACAAGCTATTTTTTTTTAAAATAAATGAATATGCAACTACAATGAAAATTTCATTTTTCTTTTTATAAACGAAGGGAAGAAGGTCAAAAAGAAGAAAGTAAATAGTTTCTAATCACTGGAACAACATTCAATATGGAAACTAAGCCTAGACATACAACTAACCTTTCGACTGACCTTGATAACCTTATAAACAAAAGACCAAATTGACTGAAAGCAAGATATTTTAGATGTTTTAAGAGTTTTCTAGGACTTAACAAAGCAATTGAAAGAAAACACAAACCCAGGAGGTTCATCTTATGATGAAGAAGCAACCTAGACCCTTTAAAACTAAGAGATAAGCTGAAAATTCAAAATTTTACATAGATATGCGACTATGTACACTAGCACTTGCAGATATCTGTGGGTTATATAAATTCAAACAACATATGTCCGAGACTCATCCAAAGCCAAAGTGTGGATGAACTAGTAAATTTTGAAAAATAAAAAGAGCCAACCCAGAAGGAGGCTTCCAAAAAGCTTGGAAAATGTTTCTAGATGGCTAATTCTTTGAAGAGAAAGTCTAGAAAAGAAGAAAAGGTATAGGAATCAAAGACAACACAAGACACCTTAAGAATGACCAAAACTAGGAGAATAAATACCCAGTATGGTTTCCAATTTTGTTATGGTACTTTTCCCCTGTGACCTTGGGTCATGTCATAGCAGAGCAAGACCATATATAAAAGTCATAAATCTACCCTCACATACAATAATAATATTAGAAGAAAAAACACTTTTAGAAGTGAAAGAGGGAGAGATAGATAAGGAGAGGCCTCACACCTTGTATATTACGTCCCATGTTCATCCTCTCTCTCCACCTTTGATGTTTCTACTGATCTCCACTGGTATCAAACTACATCAGAATACCAATTCTATGCTGCAACAAGGTAGTTAGATATTCAAATCATACATATAATGTGAAAATATTCAAGTATATGAAAGAAACAAACATATATCAACAAATCAAAATCAATTTAGACATGTATTGAGGAAAGAGAAACTCTTTTATTGAAAATGGTAAAAATGAGTAGCTACAACCCGACTCGAACCGTCAACACTTCCTCGAACTACTGGCACTTCCTTGAATCCAACCACCCAGGTTCCTCCAATTTTCCTTCAAGCTTAAAATTAACATAATGACCCTTCTTTAGATTATCCAAATGGGATAGGAACACACCCTATGGTCATTTAAGGGAGAAGAAGAAGAATTGGAAAGCAAGTCCTAGAGCAAGGGGATGCTACTCAAAGGATAAAGGGAGATAGGGAAGCTTGCAAATTCAACAACATAACTTTGCACCTTGGTTGTACCCCTCACCCATTCCCACCAAAGTTCCTTTACACCGTACTCAAGTATTTGAGGAGGTTGAATTCCATTGTGTATGGGCTCATGGGAGGTTAAGAACAAACCCAACTAAAAGCCCCGCCCAAAAATGTGGAATTATTTTAATTTTCACATTTTTTTAGGGAATCCATGAGTTTCATACTAGCAAAGCGTGAACATCCTTTATTTGTACACTGATAATCCACAATTGGAAATAAATTTATTTTTTTTAGATGATTCTGATGCAAGATTATGGGATTCACATTTGCAAGGTAGGGAAAATGGCTGAGCCATCCCACAAATGCATTGATGTGGAAAATTATGGTATAACACCTGGGTATCAAAGACAAAATGCCAAGGTTTAGCATAAAGTAAGTGACAGTCCCAATAATAGTGGCTCGAACAACTCTTGACTACATCCTGCTTGCAACAAAAAATGAAACCAATCTAGCTTCACAAAAATAAATGGAAAATCATGGCATACCAAAGAAGCAGAACCCGATTATTCTCCATCCACAAGCTGAGGATGACCACTTAGATTCTCTAACCATAAAAAATTCCAAAAATTGTCTGACACTCCATATTTGTGATTTGGATAACCTATAAGTCTTCCCCCAAAACCAATGCAATCCCACCACTATGAAATTTTACAACCTTTCACCACTTTCAATGACGTTTCCCACTGACAAGAGGCAAAGGAACCCACTAAATTTACTAATTGTTGAGCTTGATACCAACAAAACTAAGGTAATATTCCCCCTCAATATTTTTTTATGCTAAGGAGTACACACCAGAGGTCAAGCATATAAGAAATACCAAAGATGAGGGATTTGTAGGCTCTCCCCACGTAACAAAAAACCATCTCATATTTTCACCGAAGATCCTTTAGGGATCCTTCCTAAGGACTGATGGAAAACACCTATAGAATTAGTTTGACATCTATATCTATCTAGATCAAGGGAAGATTCAAAGAGAGAGTTACCTGAGAGGTCAGCCAGACCCAACGAACTGAAAACCTTGTGATACAAATCAAGACCCAAATTAATGATGGGATTAGAAAAGATCATATCTTCAGTTAACAAATCTTCATAGTGGTTCACCAACTATGGAGGATCATCCATATTCCCCAGCCCCACTCCCAAGGGAAGCTACATGTCTACCCAGCCCTACAAATTCCATACAAAAAACCTCCTATGCTACATACACATAGTGGATCCCCTAGGGAGACATGATACATCTCATTCATAGCATAAAAATACAAATAAATCATGAGTACAAGAGTTAGTAGTTTATAAAATCCATTGTTGAAGAGTGAAAATTGAATAGTTTTCAGTCTATAGAAGCCACCATAGTTGGCAGAGGTTTTTAGTGTTACAAAATTGGAAAAAATTGTCAAAACAACCTCCACAGAACATCTATTTTTGATAGTGTATGTTTTTGGGGAGATTATAATGGAACTTCATTATAACTAAAAACAAATTGGGCAGGCAGAGGTTGTAGCATATTTTTTTCTAGTTGGTGTACTTTAGGGTCTATACACACCAGTGCATTCTCAAACATAAAGCATCAGTGCCTACATTACACCAAAAGCACTAGGCCAGTCCTTAAATATTGGGGCACTGTTGCGTTTATAAAAAAGAATGCACCGATGCTTTAATATAAATAATGCACCAATGGAATATATGATACCAAGCACTGATGTGTTCTATAACTTAAAGCACAAGTGCTTAACATTACAAGAAAACATATGGGTTTTCCAAAAAAGATTGGGGAACAAATTCTCTTATGAGTAATAATGCACTGGTGTCGTAATAAGAATAAGGCACCGAGCGAATCTATGATACCATCACCGGTGTGTTAAAAAAGAAACCCTACTAGTGCATGATATTCAGAACGCATCGAGGCACAAGTGCAATACAGAAGCACCGATGCATTTATTAATTAAACACACTGATAAAGGTCTTTTATTATTATAATTGTTGGTTAAAAGAGTATTAATATAGATGTTGGTTCCTTTTATATCAACACTGGTGCAAATTTAATTATGACACCAATGCATTATATCTTGAAACACGTCGGTGTTGTTTATCATTAAACACATCGATTGTAATTTTCTCGTTTATAAACATCGACCTGTGACAATGCACAATTATTCTTATTTTTTAATTCCATTGTTCATAAAAAGAAATGACATATATCTTATAATAGAATTCATATAAAGTAAATTTTGATTAGTGCATTTGGATATGATGTTTGGATTAATTTGTTATATCATCAGATTTCACATCTCTTCATTATAATATTTAATTATCCATAGATTTAATCAATGATGTAACATTTCACAACAACATTGGACAACACAATAGAATAAAATAAAACACAATTTATTATATATGAATAATATTCTCTTTGTCATACAAAATCAGTCGACACTTATTGGTAACTTCAATTGGGACACTATGTCCATTACATTAAACAAAATATCTGATTTTCACAGACAAATATTTCAAAAAATATAGCATCTTGCATTGATATCCAAATATATTGATCATTATTCTTCATTTGAACTGTTTTCAGTGCTCGAGATACTTCCATGGCTTGGGTTATTTGGTCGAATGTTTTGTTGGTTGTCTCAATTGTTTTCTTCCTCTTCAAATGATTCCATCTACAAAAATAAAAATAAAGTGTAATGAGTATTTCTACATTGGTGAGAATAATGAAAATAGAAATATATAATATACATGAATGTAAATTGAAAAGTGACATACCATAGTAAGAATTGAGTCCTGAATGATACACATTTTTTGAAAATAAAATCTCATGCCTTTTGTCAACAACTCTTATGTTGGAACATTTCCATACTTTTAAAAAAATCAAATCTCATGCTTTTTTTCAACAACTCTTATGTTGGAAAATTTCCATACTTTGTTTCATACAAGTTTTATACCCCATAATAAATCATAGATTTAATATAAAAGAATTTTTTTGTTCCCTTAATTATAAAATGAGAGAAGTAAAACAACATAAGATACTTATAAATTCCACAATTAATTTTTGATATGCTAACATATACTTACAACCCTTACTTAACCCAATGTCAATCAATTCTTGCAAAGGCTCTTCTTTATATGTTAGCACCTGTTTGAATACATTCAAGGATGGTTGTTATAAAACAAATTAAAATATACAAAAATGAAAT
>ML778549.1:147942-162584 GCA_009831015.1 Picea engelmannii
TGTTGAAGCTATGATCAAATTATTAGAAGGATTAAAAGTTGATCATAGAGCTTATCCTCTAACCTAACCTTCTGTCAAGATAGCGTATTGTCTTAGTACAATAGACAGGTTGAAGAAAGCACTTGTCACTTGAGTGAAGGAGACCTGGAAGAAAAGCAAGCACTCATTCTTGAGGACAAGGCTCCAGGTTTGATTAACCAAGATTAATAAGATTCAAAGTTACACATAATAAACTGATGACTATAATTGAGATAGTAGTCGTCGTAAAGTATTATACCTAATAGCATGTGAGCATATAAGGGTATATGATTTGCTTGATACAACTAACACCTCCTCCAGGAGAAACCTTGTGTGTTAGTTCTAGGTTGCCATGGAAGAATGCTTGGTCCCAACACTGTGAGAATGTTGACCTCATTTCATATTGTATTCCTTACCTTTAATCTTTGCTTCAGATAAATTATAAGTGATAGCTCTAAAGGAGCTACTATGATGATTGTTCGTGCTATTGCTTTATATTATCAAGAAGGATATTATTCTTGCTTGTTGTTTTGTTGACCTTTCTCCAGGTCACATGAGGAAGCTATAGCGAAGGTTGTAGAAAGAAACATGCTAAAGGAGAGATCATAAATGAAGCAATCATCAGTGGAAAAGAAGAAGGTGGGTCACTCAGAAGCTGCCATGACCCACGCTATTGAAGAATCCATGCGAACTCTAGAATATTAGCTCACATCAAATACAAGGCGCTACCATACATATGCAAAATTGTCACAAGTTTACCAGAACTCAAGGTTGATCAAGAAGGCATATGCAATGGATGTGCGCAAGGGAAGAATATCAAGAACCCTTTTCCAAAGAGGGGCAATAAAGTAGAAGGATTATTGGAACTCATTCATTCAGACGTGTGTGGCCCAATGCCATCATCCTCCATTAATGGGTACATATACTGTGTATCATTCATTAATGATTATTCTCATAAAAGACCTGGATATATTTGAAGTGTTCAGCAAGATCAAGAAATTCAAAGCCTTGATAGAAAACCTTTCTGTAAGGAAGATTAAGATACTCAGGTCAGATAATGGAGGAGAATATACCTTAGAAGAGCTCATGAACTTATGCAAAGATGTTGGGATCAAGATCCCCAACAAAACGGTGTAGCTGAACGGAACAAAAAAACCATGCTGGAAGCTGTGAAGATCAAGATCTTCCTATGTGCTTATGGGAAGAAGCAACAATGACAACTTCTTATGTGCAGAACCGATTGCCCCATAGTGCACTTGGGCTCAAGACACCAGAAGAGATGTTCACCAAAAAGAAGCTAGAGGTAAGGCATCTCAAAAATATTTGGCTATCCATTTCTTATTCATATACCTAAAGAAAAGAGAAACAAGATAGACCCTTCAGGAAAGAAGGGAATATTTGTGGGGTCTCCAAGCCCTTAAGAATCTACATACCAGGTCATCTCCACATTGATATCAGTAGGGATGTGACCGTTGATGAAGAAGCAACACTTAAGAAATCAAGAAGATGCCAGCTTGAAGAAGTATATGAAGAGGAACCTGTAAATCCCAGGATTGCAGAATCAATGAAGGAGGTTCCTAGAGCTGCAAAACCAGTGAGGGAAGTCGTAACTTCCCCTGATAAGGAACTTCTAGAGGACCATGATATAGTAGAAGTTCAAGAACCTCCTCAAATGACCTTCTCCCATAAAATAAAGCCTTCCTGGGAAAGAGAGCTTATTCAAGATGGAGAGAAGTATGTTGTTCCAGAAGGAACCTTGTGATAGGTGAAAAGACCAAAGCCATTCTCTAATTACATGACTTTGATATGTGATCTCACAGATGAAGAGCCTACCTTCTTTGAAGAATCCATTTAGAGAAAAGAATGGGCAGATGCCATGACATAGGAATACCAATCCATAATGAAGAACGAAGTATGGGAAATAATTCCCAGATCGAAGAATAAAGATGGGGTATCCTACAGATGGCTCTTCAAAATAAAACATGTTGCTAATGGAAGTATTGAAAAGTATAAAGCAATATTTGTTGCTCGTGGTTTTTCCCAAAAGGAAGACATTGACTATGAAGAGACATTTGCTCATGTAGCCAGATACACTTAGATCAGGACCATCATAGCTCTTGCAGCTAAGATGAAGTGGAAGATGCACCAGATGGATGTGAAGACAACTTTCCTAAATGATGTCACCGAAGAGGAAGTGTATATAGAGAAACCCCAAGGATTTGAGGTTGAAGACAGGAAGTATTATGTCTGCAGATTGAAGAAAGACTTATACAGATTGAAGCAAGCTCCCAGAGCTTGTTATGGCCATATAGACAGTTTCTTGACGAGCTTAGGCTTTACCAAGAGTAAAGAAAACTCAAATCTCTACTTCAATATTATGGATAATGAGCCAGTAATCTTACTGCTATATGTGGATGAGTTATTCTTAACTGGAGAAGAAAATCTCATCGATGAATGTAAAAAGAGACTTACCGCAAAATTTGAAATGAAGGACCTTGGCCTAATGCATTACTTCTTAGGTCTTGAGGTATGGCAGAGTCTACAAAGGATATTCCTTAACCAAGGGAAGTACACGATCAAAATCTTAAAGAGATTCGACATGCTAGAATGTAAGTCCATGAATGCACCCATGGAAGCGAAGTTGAAGCTGTTGGTCGATACTTTGTCAGACTTGATAGATGCCACACTATATAGATAGATTATTGGATCATTGTTGTACCTGATGAACAACAAACCAGACATTTGTTTTTCAGTGAACACCTTGAGTCAGTTTCTGGTAGAGCCCAGAAGTGTTCACCTAGTGGCTGCAAAACATGTGATGAGGTACCTTAAAGGTACAATGGATTATGGACTCAGCTATGATGAAGATCATGAATTCACATTGAGTGGATATACTAATGCAAATTGGGAAGGAAGCATTGCATATAGAAAAAGAACTTCCAGATGTTGTTTCAGTTTGGTATCAGCCATGATCTCGTGGCAGAGTAGGAAGCAATCCAGTATTGCTCTCAGCATAGCGTAAGCAGAGTGCATTGTCGCATGTTCTACTAGCTGTGAAGCTATATGTCTTTGAAAGTTGTTGACTGGACTATTTGACTTGGAGATGAGAGAAACTATGATTCTATGTGACAACTACAGCTACATAAAGATGATAGAGAATCCTGTATCCCATGACACGTCGAAGCACATAGAAATCCGCTATCATTTCATCTGCAACATGGTATAGAGAGGAGCCTTGAAGCTCTAGTACATTAGCATGGATGAACATGTTGCTGACGTGTTGACCAAACCTCTATCTCATGTAAAGTTTGAACACTTTCGAGATAAGCTTGGTATAGTCCGAAAGGACCCTCCCTGAAAGGGGGAGTATATATATTTATTCCTTGCTTCTGACCTCAGTGTTAGACGTAAAGCAAGATGAGTCATTGCTTCTGACCTTGTTGTTAGACATAAAGCATGACGTTGTGTGTTCCTTGCTTCTGACCTCACTATTAGACGTAAAGCAATATGAGTCATTGCTTCTGACCTCGTTCTTAGACATAAAGCATGACACTGTGTGTTCCTTGCTTTTGACCTCGCTGTTAGACATAAAGCAAGATGAGTCATTGCTTCTGACCTTGCTGTTAGACATAAAGCATGACGTTGTGTGTTCCTTGCTTCTGACCTCATTGTTAGATGTAAAGAAATATAATGATGATCCCTTGCTTCTGACCTCGTTGTTAGACGTAAAGTGAGATGATGTGTGATTCCTTGCTTCTGACCTAGTTGTTAGACGTAAAGAAAGATTATTCCTCACTTTTGACCTCATTGTTAGACATTAAGAGAGATGTTGATGTGCTCCTTACTTTTGACCTAGTTGTTAGATGTAAAGAAAGATGATTCCTTGCTTCTGACCTTGTTGTTAGATGTAAATCAAGATGTGACTGACACTAAGCTACTATCTTATCAGCTGTGACATTGAGCATGTGTAGTACTGCGATGTGCCAGCATAGTGTTATGATGAGGTATCATTTTTATTGATACATATTAATGCAGATGATGATGACATTCTTTCGAGAATGATGATGTTGTCGATGAAGAAAACTTATGATGACTCGTAAATGTGCTAGCTAATGTTTCAAGATGATATTGACAATACTGTTCTCCTGATGCCACTAATGATGAAGACCTCTCTTGCCTAATGTTGTTGAAGAAGACCCTTCTTGTTAAGGGGGAGTGTTGAAATAATGTAACTCCGAAGATTATTCTTATTATTATTTGATATATTATTTATAGGATTAATCCCCATTGTGGATTAATCATGTCGGTAATTTTATTAGGACCAAATCCCCTTTTGCAGATTGGTCAACAAACAATTATAATAGGCAGAATAAGAAGTTGGTCCCAGTAGTTAATAAGAAGACCCAGAAATATAATAATGTTGGGTCTACCCACCCAGATTAAGAAGTTATCCTTGCCAGTGAAGAGACACTTCACACATACTAGAACTTGTATAAATAAAGGAGGCTAGCACCTCATTTGAACACAATTCACTTGCTCAGTTTGAGAGACAAGTTTTTATCTGTTACCGGCAAAGGAGAGAGGGAGAAGAGTGGCACATCTTTTGGAGAGGACTTTTTGTATTGGTTTGAGTTATCTCTTGACATTGTATTGGCAATTTATGATAAGGAAGTTTTTGTTGGGTTTTCTTCCCCTAGAGGGTTTCCCAGGATAAATGTTGTGTCTCCTGTGAATGTGTATTTCTCAGTGATCTTGTTCTTATGTTGTTGTTATCTATTGAAATGCAAAGAACTATAATAATCGCATAAACATTAACATGAAGAACATGAAGAATAAAAATTAGAGTACATGTATTTTGAAGAAAGGATGCTCAAGGATCTAGAAGGGAGAAATGATAGGAGCAATATGGAAGTTTCAGAATATGCAGGGAATATTAAACCAGAGAAGTTAGTAGATTGGTTGAATTCCATGGATAAAGTTTTTGAATGACAGCTTATCCCAAAGGAAAATAAGGTGAAATTTGCATGGACCAAGTTGGAGGGTAATTCCATGATCTTGTGGAATCATGTGTAGAAAGACTTAGTAAGAAAAGGAAAAAAAATAAATTAAGACCTGGAGAAAAATGGAAAAAAAATTATGAGAATTTGTTTTTCCTCTAGACTATGCCCATACCCATTTTCATAGATTTCAAAACTTGAAGTAAAACTTGTCCACCGTAGAGGAACTCTCAAACCAATTTTATCAATTGTCCATTCACGCGGTTCACCAAGAAACTGATGAGAAATTGGCTGCAAGGTATGTGAATTATTTAAAAAGTTATATTCAAGATGAACTAAGAATGCATAGAGTTCACAGCGTGGAAGAGGGGCATATAAATTATCCTTAAAGGCTGAGGAAAATATAAACCCATAATTTTTTGAGAAGAATAGAGGAGAAAGGAGGGGTACATCTTCTGCCTCACATGGTGTTTTTAACTATGGCAGAGGTGAATCATATCACGGAGCTGCAAAAGTAGAATATACTCGACAACATAACCTGAGTTAGCCACGAGGAAGAGAATTTCATAGGGGTAGAGGTTACGGTGGTGGCAGAGGAGGATCGTATGTGTGTTTTAGGTGTTGTGTAGAGGGTAAACGAGAATTTGAATGCCCAAGTTATAACATGCAAGAGTTAAAGAAAGGAAAACAACCTAATTTGAACTTGGTCCAAGCTAAGAATGAAGAAGGAGTTGAATATGAAGTCACACCTAATATGGGAGAGAGTCTCATGATATGGAGTTCAGTGGTGATTCCCAAAAAAGAGCAAAAGCATGGTAGCGACAACGAATATTCTTTCGTTCAAACAAATATTTTTCGAACCAGATGCACTTCTAGGGGAAAGGTATGTCAAGTTATTGTTGATAGTGGAAGTTGTGAGAATATCGTTTCCAAATATATGGTAGATAAGTTGAAATTATGTTGTGAAACACATCCCCACCCTTACCGAGTTGCATGGTTCAAAAAGGGGAATCAAGCCACCATTAATAAATGTTTAATCAACTTTTCCATTGGTAAGAATTATAAAGATGAAGTATGTTGTGATGTCATTCTGATAGATGCATTCCATCTCTTTTTTGGGAGGCCTTGTAAATATGACAAAAAAATCATGCATGATGGAGGATAGAATACCTACACCTTTTTGAACGATGGATCGAAAGTCATCTTATTGCCCCTTAAGGATGAGGGAAAAACTAATAAAATGTTGTCACAAAAAGAGTTTGTTAAGGAAACAACATTATGTTATGCATTAATTGGGCAAAAAGGATCCATGGAAGGCATACCAATTCCTAGTACTAAAGTGGCCAAGTTACTATAAGAATATGTTGATGTTATCCCTAATCAACTAACTGATGGTCTTCCACCAAAGAGGGATATTCAAAATCAGATTGATCTGATATTGGGATCATCTTTACCTAATCAGGAAACCTATAGGATGTGTCCCACACAACATGAAGAGCTCAATCGACAAGTGAAAAAACTCATAAATAAAGGTTTGGTAAGAGAAAGTGTGATTCCATGTGTTGTACCAGCATTGTTGATTCCAAAAAAGGATAATACATGGAGAATGTGCACACATAGCAGAGAAATCAATAAAATTACATTTCCTACACTATGGTTGGATGACAAGATGTATGTGCTAGCCAAAGATAAATATTTTAGTAATATTCATTTACAAAGTGGATACCATCAGATCCGGATTGGAGAAGGGGATGAATGGAAAACTTCCTTTCAGACCAGGGATGAAAAATATGAATGGATGGTGATGCCATTCAAGTTGTCCAATGCTCCTAGAAATTTCATACGACTGATGAATATTGTGCTTCGACCTTATATTGGTAAGTTTGTTGTTGTGTATTTTGATGACATCCTAGTTTTCAGTAACAAAAAAGAAGATCACTCGCAAAATTTAAAAATTATATTGGATGCATTAAGAAAACATGAACTTTATGCAAACCTGAAGAAATGTAGTTTCCTACAAGACAATTTGGTGTTCTTGGGTTTTTTCATCCTGGCAGAGGGTGTGAAGATCGATTCAGAGAAGGTTAGAGAAATTTTGGAGTGGCCTAGTCCTAGGAGCATTACAGAGGTAAGACGTTTTCATGGGTTGGCTACCTTTTATAGATAATTTATTAAAATATTTAGTAATATTGTAGCACCCATTACATATTGCACCAGAGGCAAGACATTCATGTGGAACAAGAAATATGAGGAAAGTTTCAAATTTTTGAAGAAGAAGGTAACTGAGGAACCCATATTAGCATTACTAAATATTGATAAAGTGTTTGAGGTAGACTGTGATGCTTCAGATGTAGGCATTGGAGTTGTACTTAGCCAAGAATGTAGACCAATTTCATTCTTTAGTGGAAAATTGAATGAGGTAAGAAAGCACTACTCCACATATGATGTATAATTTTATGCAATTGTTCAAGCATTGCGACATTGGAGGCATTATCTAGTGCCGAAGGAGTTTTTGTTATTTACCAATCATATATCATTAAAATATGTAAACACGCAAAATAAATTGAACAATAGACAAGCAAAACAAGTCTCTTTCTTACAAGGCTACACCTTTGTTTTGAAGAACAAATCATGACAGCAGAATCAAGTTGCAGATGCTTTGAGTCGTCACATTTTTCTTTTGACAACCATAGAAAATCAAGTAATTGGGTTTGCTGCATTAAAGGACCTCTATGCATCTGATAATGATTTTCGGGTTATTGTGGAACAATTGAAGAATCTGATTGCTAGGATCATGTATCTTAGTCAAGGTGAATATTTTATGCAAGATGGCTACCTCTTCAAAGGAAAACAACTATGCATCCCAATTGGTTCAATGAGGGAAAATATTATCAGAGACCTTCACAGTAGTGGTTTTGCAGGACATTTTGGAAAGGATAAGACACTATCCTTAATCGAAGATAAGTTGTATTGGTCAAAGATGAAAAAATATATAACCAGGTATGTGGCACGATGTCAGATTTTCCAAATGTGTAAAGGACACTCACTGAATACCAGGTTCTATATGCCATTATCAGTGCCCACAAGTCCATGGAAAGATATGAGCATGGATTTTGTGTTGGGCATTCCAAACACACAATGAGGTAATGATTTTATTTTTGTGATTATTGATAGGTTCTACAAAATGGGTCATTTCATTGCTTGTAAGAAAAGTAGTGATGCAGAAGAATTATTTTTTTCAGAAGTTGTTAGATTTCATGGGGTTCCAAAAAATATTATCTACGAATGAGATACTCAGTTATTGGTTCATATTTTTAGGACATTATGGAATACAATGGGGACTAAAGTATAGCTCATTAGTACCTATCACCCCTAAACAGATGCACAAACTGAGGTGGTAAAACAGAGTTTGGTAAACCTGTTCTAGAGCATTGTTGGAGAGAAGCCCAAGCAGTGGGATTTGGATTTACCTCAAGTAGAATTTGCCTAAAAATATCCATTTCATTTTGTTTACAGTAGATTCCCTATGGGTGTCCTATAGACTAAAGGTAAGGATGGGACTTTCTATTTTCCTATAAACATCTGGCAAGGAGTACAAGTTCGAACTTTAGTGTTCACATCAATGAATAATTTAGGCCAGTAACAACTACCACTTGGGGATAGGATCAATGATGATGGGGAAGCATTTGTATAACATATTCAACAATTGTAGCAACAAGTGAGACACAAATTGTAGGCTAGTAATGAAAAGAACAAAATTATCAAATATGTTACCCAACGATACCAACTATTCAATGAAGGTGATTTGGTGATGCCTTATTTATGGAAGGAGTATTTTCCTTGAGGAACCTACCACAATTTGAAGTATAAGAAAATTGGTCCATGCAAGATTCTCAAGAAAATCAATGACAATGCTTATAAGATTGATTTACCCGTTGACCTCAATATCTCCACTGTGTTTAACATTTATGATTTGTATATCTTCCATGGGGATGATTTGGGTGATGACAGTGAGGCAGAGGTGGATTAGCAATAGGCCATTGCAAGCAAGAAAAAGGAATCTTATAGGATGAGTCCTACACAACATGCAAATGTCAGTCGACAAGTAAAATGACACATAAAGAAATATTTTGTAAGATAAATCATGAGTCCATGTGTTGTACCAACATTGTTGACTCCAAAAAAGGATAATGCATGGAGGATGTGCATAGATAGCAAAGAAATCAATACAATTACCATCGCATATATGTTTCCTATACTGTGGTTGGATGACATGATGGATGTGCTAGCTGGAGCTAAATATTTTAGTAAGATTCATTTATGAAGTGGATACCACAAGATATGAATTTGCGAAGGGGATGAATGGAAAATTTCCTTCAAGACCAGGGATGGACTATATGAATGGATGGTGATGCCATTTAAGTCGTCCAATGCTCCTATAACTTTCATGTGACTGATGAATATTGTGCTTCGAACTTATATTGGTAAGTTTGGTGTTGTGTATTTTGATGACATCCTAGTTTTCAATAACAAAAAAGAAGGTCACTTGCAGCATTTAAAAATTATATTGGATGCATTGAGATAACACCAAATTTATGCAAACCTAAAGAAATATAGTTTCCTGCAAGAAATTTTGGTGTTCATTGGCTTTGTCATCTCGACAGAGGGAGTGAAGATGGATTTAGAGAAGGTCAACGCAATTTTGGAGTGGCCTCCTTTTACAAAAAAATTATTCATAGAAGCTCAAAGAAATTTTGGAGTGGCCTAGTCCCAGGAGCATCATAAATGTAAGAAGTTTTCATGGTTTGGACACCTTTTACATAAAATTTATTCGAAATTTTAGCAGTTTTGTAGAACCCATAATAGATTGCACCAAAGGCAAGACATTCATGTGGACCAAGGAAGATGAAAAAAGTTTTAATTTTCTGAATAAGGTAACTGAGGCACCCATATTAGCCTTACCAAATTTTGATAGTGTTTGAGGTAGACTGTGATGATTCACATGTAGGAATTGGAGTTGTACTTAGCCAAACAGATAGACCAATTGCATTCTTTAGTGAAAAATTGAATGATGTAAGAAAGAACTACTACACATATGATGTAGAGTTTTATGCAATTGTGCAAGCATTGCGACGTTGGAACCATTATCTAGTGCTAAAGGAGTTTGTGTTATTTACCAATCATATTGCATTAAAATATGTAAACACCCAAAAACATTTTAGCAATAGACATGAAAAATCAGTCTCTTTCTTACAAGGCTACACCTTTGTTTTTAAGCACAAATGAGCACGACAAAATCAAGTTGCAGATTCTTTGAGTAGGTGCACTGTTCTTTTGAAAACCATGGAAAATCAAGTAATTGAGTTTGATGCATTAAAGGACCTCTATGAATATGATAATTAAAGCACAAATCATGATGACATAATCAAGTTGCAGATTCTTTGAGTTGGTGCACTGTTCTTTTAGCAACCATGGAAAATCAAGTAATTGAGTTTTCTACATTAAATGACCTCTATGCATCTAATAATGATTTTCAATATATTGTGGAACAGTTGGACAATGCAATCGTTCAAAACATGTATCTTAATCAAGGTGAATATTTTATGCAAGATGGATACCTCTTCAAAGGAAAACAACTATGCATCCGAATTGGTTCAATGAGGGAAAATATTATCAGATACCTTCACAGTAGTGGTTTTGAAAGAAACTTTGGAAAGGATAATATGCTAGCCTTAATCGTGGGTGGAATAATAGTTTTTTTCAGAAGTTGTTAGATTGCATGGGGTTCCAAAAACTATTACCTTTGATAGAGATAATCATTTCTTCGATCATTTTTGGAGGACTTTATGGAATAAAATGGGGAATAAACTACAGTTCAACAATTCCTATCACCCCCAAACAGATGGTCAAACCGAGGTGGAAAATTGGAGTTTGGGAAACTTGTTACGAAACATTGTTGGAGAGAATCCCGAGCAGTGGGATTTGGATTTACCTCAAGCATAATTTTCCTACAATAGTCCAGTGAATATATCTACTGGTAAATCTACAATTCAGGTTGTTTACAGTAGAAACCCTATGGGTGTACTAGATTTGTTGCAGCTACCACTTGGGGATAGGATCAATGATGATGGGGAAGCATTTGCATAACACATTCAACAAGTGTAGAAACAGGCGGGACAAAAATTGCAGGCCAGTAATGAAAAAAATAAAATTATCAAATATGCTCACCGACAATACGAGGTATTCAATAAAGGTGATTTGGTGATGGTTTATTTACAAAAGGAGCATTTTCTTAGAGGAACCTACCACAAATTGAAGTATAATAAAATTGGTCCATGCAATATTCTCAAGAAAATTAATGACAATGCTTATAAGGTTGATTTACCAGTTGACCTCGATATCTCCCCTGTGTTTAAAATTTATGATTTGTGTATCTTCCATGGGAATTATCTAGGTGATGACAGTGAGGTAGAGGTGGATTGGAAACATTCCATTCCAAGAAATAAAAAGGAAAATATTGCACATATTTTATATAAGAATAACTTTCATACTCGACAAGGCAATTACAATCGATATATAGTCCAGTGGGAAGGTGTAGCACCAACAAAGAGTATGTGGATTACAAAGGGTGACTTACCAAACCTAGATCCCATTAAATGGAAATAACCTTAAGACAGTAACTTGCATGAGCTGTGTTCTTTTCAACCAGAGGAGAATGATGCAGGGATTTTTCAGGGATTTTCCAAGGGTCATAACTTTTGACTCGGTTATCCGTCCGGGATGAAATTTTATGGGGAGTTGCGTCTCGAAGAGTTCACTTCCATATTGATCCAATTTATCTGATTGGACATCGTATCGACACTTTTTCAGGGCCAACTTCCTTTATATAAGGCCTCAAATTGGAATCTTAGAGTTTTTACGGGAATTTTTAATTTTTCGATTATCAGTTATCTCTTAGTTTATGAGATTAATCAGAAAAGAAAGATGAAAAATAGTGTCATGCTCGTTATCTCTTAATTAGTGGTCAGTTTTAGAGTTATGTGATAATTTTCTAAATATATCTCTTTTTCTAAAAATAGTTGTTTTTCTAAAATTAGTTTTTTTTTTAAATCCCAGATAGTATTTATAAGGGGTTGAACTTCGATTGTAATAGTTAGGATGGAGAAGGAATAAAATAATTATTTTTCCATTCTCATGTGTTTTCATGGTTTATTTGATCTTGTGAATGAATCTCAAGATTTGGTGACATCATTTGGTATCGGAGTGGGAAGATGGTTGGGAGAGGAAGAGGAAGAGCAGGTCTTGCTCAGATGCACATATATATGGAAAACCTGCAAAGGAAAGTAGAAGATCTTACAAGTATGCTAGATAGTTAGAGAATAATACAAAGGGAAGTGTTTGATGAGGAGACAGACCAAGGAAATGTATATCAACATATAGAACATGAATAAGAACACGAAGAACACGATGGAGAACAATTAGAGAGCATGTCTTTTAAAGAAAGAATGCTCTGGGATCTATAATGGAGAAATGATAGGATCAAGATGGAATTTTCAGAATATACAGGGAATCTTAAACCAAACGAGTTAATAGATTGGTTGAATGCCATGGATAATTGTTTTGAATGGAAGCCTATTCTGGAGGAAAATAAGGTGAAATTTTCATGCATTAAAAAGAAGGGTCATGACATGATTTGGTGGTATCATGTGCAAAAAGATAGAATAAGAAAAGAAAAATAAAAAATTAAGACATGGAGCAAGATGGAAAAATTGTGACATATTTTTTAACTCTAGACTATGCCCAAACCCTCTTTCGTAGATTTCAAAACTTGAAGCAGAACATGTCCACCATGGAGGCACTCACAAAACAATTTTATCAGTTGTCCATTTGCATGTATCACTAGGAAACTGATGAGAAATTGGATGCAAGGTATGTGAATTGCTTAAAATTTTCTATTCAAGATGAACTAATAATGCATTAAGTTTGAAATGTGGAAGAGGCATATCAATTAGCCTTAAAGGCCAAGGAAAATCTAAACTGACAATTTTCTCAAAGGAATAGAGGAGCAAGGAGGGGTACATCGTCTACCTCATGAGGTGGTTTTAACTATGGAAGAGGAGAATCATATTAAGGGGTTGCGAAAGAAGAAGATACTATATGTGGTGGCATAGGGGTAGAGGTTACAGTGGTGGCATAAGAGGACTATATGTGTATTTTAGGTGTGGTGTAGAGGGTCATCGAGCATTTGAATTCCCAATTTATAACATGGAAGAGTCAAAGCAAGGAAAAAAACCTAGTTTGAACTTGGTACAAGATGAGAATGAAGAAGAAGGAGTTGAATTTGACGTCCCACCTGATATGGGGGAGAGTCTCATGATAGAGAGCTCAATGGTGATTCCCGAAAAAGAGCAAAGGCAGGGTAGTGGAAATGAATATTCATGGGTTCAAACAAATATTTTTCGAACCAGATGCACTTTTGGTGGAAAGGTATGCCAAGTTATTATTGATAGTGTCAATTGTGAGAATATGGTTTCCAAAGAGATGGTAGATAAGTTGAAATTATGTTGTGAAACACATCCCCATCCTTACCAAATTGCATGGTTCAGAAAGGGGAATGAAGTCACCATTCATAAAATATATTTGATAAATTTTTCCATCGGTAAGAATTATAAAGATGAAGTATGATGTGATTTTGTTTCGATGGATGCATGCCATCTATTATTGGGGAGGCCTTGGCAATATGATAGAAAAGTCCTGCATGATGGAGGAAAGAATACCTACACCTTTTGGAAGGATGGATCAAAATTTGTTAAGGAAACAAAGCCAGCTAGATTATGCTATGCATTAATTGTGCAGAAAGGAGTCGTGGAAGACATACCAATTCCTACTAAAGTGGCCAACGTACTAGAAGACTATGTTGATGTTATCCCTAATGAACTTCCTGATGGTCTTCCAATCAAGAGGGATATTTGTAACGACCCCTTCGTTATGCCTATGAATAGCGAAGTCCAATAGGAAAATTTTCTTTTTTTGGTTTTTAACAAATAAGAAATTAACAACATCACCTAATTCATATCAAAGCAAAAACCCATGACATCATAACTAAGGGACACATGATCATAATATAACAAACTCTACAATATCATTGCTGAACGAAATTGCAAAATATAATGCCAAACAATCTCATCATATTATCCCAATAACAATAATTTGTCGAATATAAAACGCTTTCTACTTTACCAATTAAAATCGTACCTTAGCCACACGCCCGCTTCGGAGACGTCCCTCGCACTGTGCTTCTTCCCTCGCTCCGTGCCGCGTCCCGCTTTCCGACCGTAGAAAGCTCACCGGTACCTCCCAGCCAACGCTAGGGGTACTCTTCTTCCCCCTTAGCCCCCCGAGCCGCAAAGGGGCCACACAAGCACCAGAGATAAACTAGCGTCTCAGCTCGCCTCCACGACGGAGCTACCACTCCCACACACAACTGAGATAAACCCAACTCCTCACAAGCAATCCGTCAAGCCACAACTCGGCAGCGTAACGTTACGCTAACCGTTCCCCCCCTTTCTTCCTTCCTTTCCCCTCCTTTTATAGAATTTTGAGACTGACCTAATTCATAAATCATTA
>ML778549.1:170325-194374 GCA_009831015.1 Picea engelmannii
CCCCCCCCCCCCCCCCCTCATCCTCCCACATAGCCTCACACTACCTCATCCCCCCAAAAGTAAAATCTCAGATCAAAAGAAAAAACACAGGTGCCTCCCCTATCGAGAATAGGAGGAATCAATGTCTTTGAAGAAAAAGATTATAAGCCTTCTTAGTGGGGATATAAATCCTTCCTTTCCAAGGCCCAAAATATGCCAAATTAAAAAATCCATTCAAGGAAGAAACAATCATTATTTTGGTCCCTTAGAGCATATACCTCGAGGACTTCTTACCCATGAAACTTGTCTCTCTCAATTGTAGAGGTCTAGCCAATACCTCTCAAAAATTGGCCATCAAGGGGTTGATGGAGACCCATAAACCATCTATTATACTTATTTAGGAAACTGCTATGGAAGGATATGGAGAAATAAATACCCTCTCCCATTCCTTTCTTAGATGGGACTTTCTTGCAACTAACACTCTAGGGACCATTTGGAGGATTGGCATTGGGTTGGAGAAAAAGTGCGCTTCTGATGTGGGAAATATCGTTCTTATAAAAACCTTTTGAAATATTGTACAATCATACAAAAGGTATGATGGAAAAAGGATGATCGAACTACCTAGGTTATCCCAGCCAACTCCACTCTAGATCAAAGTACTTGACGATGACTCTTCTTAAATGAACTATGAATTTATAACATTCCCTTTGTGAGATGTCTTGTCCCAAAGAATAGCCCCGGGGAGTCACTTAGTAGTCTATTTGTTCCTGTAGACTATAGTCAGGCACAAACATGGGATAAAGGGAGAAATAAGGGTGAATAAATGGCTAAATGATGAATTAAGCCAAAAAGCATTGGAAAAATCCCTTAAGCCAAAGTCAACGAAGAAATAGAAGAAAAAGGTGTTAAGGGGGGACTTAATTAATTATTCCTATTCAACTTAGGAGGAAAGTATCCTAGATTAAGTGATATCAATGACAAATTAGATCAAGAGGTATAAGAAGAGGAATTCAACCTAATTCCTCATTATGTTATGATTTTGATTTGAGAACATGTTCTAGAGGAGGAAGTCAACCTCTTAGTTGTTTTGTGGATTTCTAGAGGAAACCACCACCCAAATTGATATCTATGTTGGAATACACACCTTGGCCTATTGGAGATACCATCTAGGTATTTCACCATGCCAGATCTGTATTCTGTATACCCAGTTCAGATATTGCGCATTGTAGCTAGTGAGGGCACAAGGGTTAGAGACATTTTTTTGTAACTAGACGAGACCATGGAAGATCTCATCATTTTCTTCCAACCTAGTTGAGAGGGATACAGGTTGCTTATTTTGAGATATCATTCATCATATTCTGACGGATCAATCTCTGAGTGCGCATAAGACAACCAAGAAGTGTGCAACACTTGGGGAGGTACATTGAGGGTTACAGAGAGCTCACTAGTTTAGATATGGAAAAACCCTTCCAACCCAGTACAAAGAATACCAGGGCACTCAGTTTGAGCCATACATCACCATATTCTGATGGTGGAATCACTGGGGAGAATCAGTTGTCCAGGAGAAGGGCACAAACCCCAGGGGATCCCATTTGGGGTTCAGTTAGATCAGCATAGGGTCGATCTTCAGTATAAAAGTCACCGGTAGGAGCTATGCGGTCAAGGAGCATAATTTGGGATAGTTTCTAAACAGATCAGATGAGTATAGCGAGTAGGGAAAACTTTCCATACATTTGTATCAATTGTTGTGAGTATACGAGATTTCATGCAATAAATTTGTACATACATGTTGTCGATTCTTCCCAATCTTCTATATATGGGTATTTCTTTTTGTTTTTCATTTTATTCCATATTATGCGATATAAATGATGAGTAGTTCCTATATTTCCTACATGCACATTGTATTTCCTACTATTTTCAATAATACATTCTATTGAGTTTTGTTCTTTTCTTTTAATTAACATGCAACATATATTCTTCTCAAACAACTTATTATATGAAACACACATGAAAAATCACCATGCATGTTAAAAAAGTAACTAAAACGCATCGAGAAACCCCTAGACTATCATATTTGAGAGCCAATATATTAGTTTCGATAGAGTCCATCCAAATCCATTGGATCGGGGATATTTCAGTGGTATAAGAGTCTTCATCTTTCCATCCTATGAAGAAGTGATTTCTCATGACCCCTTGATTCTGGAAACAAGTGAAAAATACGTAGAGGGCCAAGGTCATATTGGGGACGAGTACACTCAATACCATAGGGGACATAGTAGAGATAGATGAGACATGAGAAAAAGGGACTACACTCTCCTCCACACTCAATTAGATACAGAGCCAAATATACAAGACATGGATCACATCAGTTTTGACACAAAGGAAAACATAGAGAGGAATATGGGTGACATGCGTGAGACACCATAGGGAAAGGGGAAAGGCCCCAAGACACATTATGACAATATGCAGTCCATATTAAATGACCTATCTAGAGGACAATGACATATGATGAATGCAATAGAAAAAATGGCCATCAACACACAAATGATTCAACATAGTATGAGCACTATGGGTGCCAACGTGAGAGGAGGAGCGATTGGTTTAAGAGGACATCAGGGAGGTGGTGCCAATGCATCCAATGGGTGTTGTGGTGGAGCGAGTGTACATCCTTCACCTATATGTGCCTATACATCATATGCGAGGATTCCCTGACCTCTATATCCGCAGTTCTAGGGGGGATAGCCGCTAGGACAACCAGGGAAGGAAGGAGGACAACCAATACATGGTAGGTAGTGCCACAGTACCAATTTGGGGAGTATCGGAGAAAGTATTTGGCATTAGGACCATAGTTCCATGAAAACATGAGTTTTATACATTATTTTTTGATCAGGTATCAGAACAAGGCCAGGGAGGCATATAGGGGCAATGCACAAACTCAAAACATGGACTTCATTAAGAAAGTGGGAAAGGTGAATATTCCTACTTTTGACAGGTCATTTTGATGCTCATCTCAGGAACATGTATATAATATTGACACATATTTCAAGCTCAACCCAATGAAAGAGTCATAAGTTATTAGCTTCGCCACCTTGAACTTGGATGGGGAGGCCCACAAGTGGTGGTATCATGGGCTAGTGACCTTGGGTCACGACCACATTAATTCATATTTTGAGTTCACTGAGAGGTTGATGGAAAGGTTTGACAGGAGGTATCCATAACTCCATTTTAGGGATTTTACACAATTGAGATAGACAGGGTCAGTCTAGGCCTTCATCATAGAGTTCCAATAGAAGGCATTGGTCATATTAGATATTTCAGAGCACATATTAGTGATGTTCATTGAGCCATTGAGAGAGAAATTGAGGGGATGTGTTATTTCTTTCAAGAATCATACCCTACAGGAGGCCATTGTGTGCAATAGAGACATGGGATACTCAGTCTTGAAACCCAAAACCTTTACCGAATTATTTGTTCCATAGAGAGACAAGGATCAAAAGAATCCTCAGAGGAATTGGAAGGGTAAGCCCAAGTTGGATGATGACACCAAACATGAGTTCATGAGGAAGAAGCTTTCCTTCTCTTGCAGAGACCCTTGGGTCCCAAGGAATCGATTCATGGGAAAGGGATAGATCCACTACATTGAGGTGGAATCATAAAGTGAGGAGGAGGATGATAATATCAGGGCATAGGAAGACAATGACTCAGTGGATGAGCCATACATGAGCCAGAGCGATATTCAAAGAAACCTTAGACATAGGCAGAGGCACATCCAAAGGAGGAGACACAACCTCATAGAGAGGTGAAATGAGGGATCATAGCAACCCTTTCTGGAGTACCCAGGTACAACACTCTTAGGTTCAAGGGCCTTATACAAGGGCATTGCATGACAACTTTAGTAGATGGTGGGGCCACCCACAATTTCATCGATGCATCCTTAGTATCTCGAACATGGTTACAAACTGAGGATTTTGATGGGTTCACCGTGGCCATGGAAGATGGATAAACTATGACATGCTTGGATATGGCTCCAAATCTAGAGGTCAAGCTAGGAAACTACACCGTGCTGGATACCTTTTACATAGTTGACTTATTAGATACAGATGCAATGTTGGGGGTATAATGGCTATACTCATTGGGGGAGATTGGGTTCAACTATCATATGTTGACCATGAGTTTTAGAGATGACAGGGTCCATAGTAGAATTGAGAGGTATGTCTATAGGAGCACCCAGAGTAGTATTAGCAAAGAGGATGGAGAGGATCTTCCACCACGATGACATAGCATCTGCAGAAGAGTGTTTGATCACAACCCAGAAGGATTCAAAGGGTAGAGAGCATTACCATCTACATATCAGAGAGATTTTGAGTCAGTATGAGCCAATTTTTGGGCTTATATCACTAGGGAGGTCACCTCATAGGGGATTCAAGAATACTATTGAGTTTGAGGTGGGGGCTACACCTGTGATCATCATTCCCTATAGACACCCCAAGAGATTCAAGGACAAGATCTAGAAATAAATCAAGGAATTCCTTGCGATGGGGCACATCAGTCCTTGCACGAGTCCTTTTGCTTCTTCATACATACTGGTACTGAAGAAATATGGGACATTGAGGAAGTCCATAGAATAGAAATCCCTTAATAAGAAAATGATCAAGAATAGATACCCCATTCTGCGCATAGATGAGTTGATGGACGAGCTACATGGGGTAATTTTCTTCACCAAAATTGATCTGTGGTCAAGATATCATTAGATAAACATCAAAGAGAAGGGCATAGAGAAGAAATCTTTCAGATGTCATTTTGGGCACTTCATGTTTTTGGTCATCCTGTTTGGGTTGACCAATGCACTGGCAGCCTTTTAGTCTTGCATGAATCACATCTTCAGGGGGTAGCTGAGGAAGTACCTTTTGGTATTCTTCGACAATATTTTGACTTACAACAACAGATGGGCTGATCATTTGGAACACTTGGTGGAGGTCTTAGGCATTATAAAGGCATAGTCATTATATCCCAAGGATTCCAAGTGTGAGTTAGGAATGAGAGAACTACTATACTTTGCGTATATCATCAGTGAGCATGGAGTACATGTTCATCAATAGAAGATCAAGGCCATTATGGATTGGCCAACACCTGAGAACCTCATAGAGCTGAAGGGATTCTTTGGGTTATGCAGTTACTACATGTAGTTTGTTAGGGTATTTTCATAGTTGGGAGCACCAATCAGATATCTAACCAAGAAGGTTTATTTTCAGTTGATGGATGAGTCACAACAAAATTCTGACAAAATGAAGGAGGTTATGAGCACATTCCCTGTTCTATCCCTTCCATATTTCTCTTGGTCGTTTTTCCTAGAGTGTGACGCATCAACGGTGGGGATTGGAGAAGTTTTAATGCAGGGGGGAATCCCATTGTGTTCAAGAGAAATAAGATCAACGAATCAGAGAGACTCTACTTGATTTACAACAAGGAAATGCTAGCAATCATGCATGCCTTAACCAAATTCGAGAAGTATCTGGTGGGTAGCAAGTTTGTAGTGAATATTGATCACAACAGTCTCAAGTATTTCTTGGATCAAAAAGACCTTAGAGAGAGATAGTAGAAGTGGGTCTTGAAGATCCAAGCCTTTGAATTTGAAATTGAGTATGTTAAAGGAAAAATAAATGTCATAGAAAATGCTTTGTCTAGGAGGCCAGCAAGGTGTTGATGATGGATATTTACACAGACTCGAAGGAACATTTCTTGTTGGAGTACTCCAAAAACAAGTTTGGTTATGAGGTATTGGATGGACATGTATTTGATGATATATATTGGGTGTTAGATGATGTTATTTTCTACAAGGACCGGTTCGACTTAGTTCCAAAATCTACCCTAAAAGGGAAGGTTATGAAGGTTTGTCACAATTCACCTACAACTAGGCATCAATGATTCTTCAAAACATACCAGCAGATCAGGGAGAGATTCTCATGGAAGTGTCTCAAGGATGATGTACTGAAGCACATCTGGGAGTGCATGACTTGTCAATAGAACAAGTATGAGGACACACACCCCACAGGGTTACTTCAGCCTCTACCCATTCCAGAGAAGAAATGGGAGATCATATATATGGATTCATTATGGTACTTCCTTGAGTGCAGTGTAGGGACTGTATATTTGTAGTGGTCGACAGGATAACCAAATTTGCACACTTCTTTTCCATACTCATGGAATACAAGGCCATACAGGTAGTGGAGCTATTTTTCAGAGAAGTTTTATGATTGCATGGTTTACCTAGGAGGATAGTCAGTAATAGATATGGGTGCTTCATAAATGCATTGAGGAAGGAGATCTTCAAGTTTGTGGGAAAAAATTTAGCCACGACTACCATCTACCACCCGCAGATAGATGGATAGACAAATATCGTCAACAAATGGGTAGAGGGGTATTTGAGGAATTATGTGGGGGTAAACAACGAACACGGGTGAGTATTGTTACAACACAACTTACCACATGTCAATGAGGATGTCACCATTTAGAGCATTGTATGGATACAATGCACCCTCTTTTTTGGAGACTGTGTTTGGAGATAGTAGGGTCCCAGGGGCCAAAGGATGGATTGAATAGAGTCATAGGATTCTACGAGAAGTGAAGGAGAACATGCAAGTATCCCATAACCAACAAAATCCAAGTATCCCCTAGCCAACAAAATATCTATGCACATAAGAAAAGGATAGAGTGTCGTTTCAAGGTAAGGGGCTTGGTTTTTCTACGATTACAACCATATAGATAGTATTCGTTGAAGAGGAACGAGGTAGAGAAGCTAAATCCTAGGTTCTATGGTCCATACAGAGTCATCATGAAGGTTCTATGGTCCATAGAGAGTTAAAATCCTTAGAACAAACTAGGAGAAAGATTATTTTGGATCAAGAAAATGATTGGAATTTGAAAATTCATACTTTATGGCTCCATGTTAGGGATGAAAATACAAAATTATTCCATGAATTTTCTAATCAATGGAATTCTATAAACACCATCTGGAAAATTGATGACCCACAAGGATCAATAGCCTTGACTTTCGAAGACATTGCATCATTTGGTGTTCAACATTTTCACAACCTCTTCAAAGAGGATTCCAAGGCATCCATCAAAGTAGCCTTGCAGTTAACATATCACTTTCCATGTTTCATTGATCAGGATGATAATGACCAAGTGATGGTTGAAGTCTCTAAAGAGGAAATTTGAAGAGTCTTTCATATTTTTCATAAATATAAGAGCCTTGGGTAATATGAGATCCCTATGGAATTTCATATTGAGTGTTTTAATTTCTTTGGAAATGGAAACCTAAGCATGGTGGACTACTCTATATCCATCAATCAAATATTTGCAGTGTTCAACACTACATTCATTTCCGTAATTCCTAAGTATGGAAACCCTTTCTACTTCAACCAATTTCAACCCATCTCCCTCTACAACAACATATATTAAATTATAACCAACATTATATCGCATCCCCTTAAGTCCTTCCTTTCATATTCGACCTTCCTGGAATAGTTTGGGTTTCTCTGAGGAAGAAAAAATCATGAAGCAATTGGCCTAGCTTACGAAGGTCTCCACTCCATCCACTCTTTTGAACAAAGAGCATTCACTCTGAACGTTGACCTGTAAAATGCCATTGATAGGGTCAACTAGTTATATCTCAAACTTATGCTTATAAAGTTAAGGTTGTGTCATTCCTTTGTCACCTATATTCTTGATTGTATTAGCTCCACCTCCTTTTCTCTTTTAATCGATTGTTCTCCATATCAATTCTTCAAAGTGAAGAATGGAGTAAGGTAGGCCTATCCTAATTCTCCTATTTTTTCCTACTTGTCACAAAGGGTTTGAGTAGATTAATTCATAGTGCATTAGACTCTTGAAACTTGAAAGGTATTTCTATTGGATCCTCCCACTCGATCTCTCACATGATTTTTGATGACCAAGTTTTCCTCTTATACCAACATGTGAAAATCCCTTCAAGTGAATGTTGTTACACTATCGAATTTATAAAATATAAATATGAGATGCCAAGAAAATAACACTAGTTTCAAAATCTTAATGAAAACTAGGAAATTTCATTCATAATTCGCTCTTTTCCTATATTAATAGACACCAAATTTTCCCCAGAGATAAACTAGCTAACCATAACTAGTTTAGTCCTCCTCCATTCCTGATGACTTCTACCAACACTTTCCTTCTAGCACTTTTAGCACTCAATACACATGCGCTCTAAGCTATGGAACCAAACTCTTAGTCGCATATATGTTGATATGACTTAGACCTACATTATTCAACCCATAACCATTAGCACTCTGGTGCTTAGTTCCAAAACCACATAGCTCTAATATGGATCTAGCCCTTTACTTCTCATCCCTCATCGCAATGGCGAAAGGTTATTTTGGAGGGGAAGTCAACTGAGTGTATGAGAATTAAGACTACGACTCGGTATCTCTGCCATTCGATCAAGTCAAATATTGATCTCAACCGTTACCTTATTACTTATTGCCAAGTCTCCCTATGTTGTCGATCTACCTTTCAAATGCACAACAACCATAAATTTTTGTAGACAATGCTTTAATAACCTCTGCAAGTTTATCACAAATGGAAAAAGCACACTATCCCTTCCAAATTAGGATTCAAAATTCAATCACGATGCAAATCGAATTTTTATCTACTGATTCAGGGTTATCAGTGATGTTTGAGTGCACACTAATTATAATTTGAATATGTCTCAATATACAAAACCCTATTTTGACTCTAAATCAATGAAATTCACAGAACAATTTAATGAAATAAACAACTAATAATCTCAAGCATAACGATCTGCAATAAACTAGTCTCAGACTTAGATAATTTTCACAAACCCTTGTTATTTATTTATTTATTCTAGTTATATCACTTACATTCTTCCACCGAGAGCTCACACCTCTCTCTCTCTCTATCCTCTACCCTTCCTCTGTCATCCACATGCTCATATGGAAGCCAAAACCTAACTACTAACAATCCCCCCCACAATTAGAGGGATTTTATATTTTTACGAAAAAAACTAATCCCTACTAATTAGCAACAAACTGACTAGATGGATCAGTATCCTCACAGGGAGCTTCAAACTGTCATCTAACCCTACCTTAACTCAAAAATTGGCAACACATTAACTGACAACAACTATCCACTTATATTAAGATATTTTGAAAATCAAAACCTTCAAATACCTAGGACTACTAGTCCTCTTCCAAAGCTACAACATGTGACCAATGCATCACATTCGTAGCCTTTCCTTTGATGCTCCTACATCACACTCCCAAGGTAATAAAAATTAGGACCTTCATGTCATATGCCTATAATGCCCAATATCCTGGTTTCCAAACCTTGTACTGCAAATTTCCACTGTATTCACTTCCATTACATTTCAGTTCTAATATCAACTTGCCAGGCTCCCACACCTTATGTTGCAATATTCTTTTGCATTTAACCAATACTTCTTCTTCAGTTGATGAATTAATACAATTCATTTCTTCCTTCTCCATGTTACACATTCTCCTAGAATGCCTTGGCATAACTATCCACAAGTCATCAAGTTTCTTATCCCACTTCACACTTTCACTTTTAAGCTATTGAATGCTTACCTCTATCATTCTTTCATCCTTAATGTCTTTGAGAAAATCTTCCTCCACAACAATTACTTGTTGTCCCTGAAATTCAAATTCACTCCCATACTTAAGTTCCTTCAACAAATATTTCAGGAACCTAACTCTCTTGTGATGTCTTCCACATTTTCCACCATAATGTCGATCATAGCATTCTGCTTCCACTATACTTTCAATTTCTATCTCAACAATATTGTATTTCTTGAGATCAGTCACCTCTTCCATCACACTCAGTATCTCAGACTTCAATCTACATTCCACAATTTCATTTCTCTAGTTGCCTTTCAAAACAATTCCTTTCTTGTCTTCACCATACTGCAGCAACATAACTTCAACTTCTTTGTAAGACTTCAAAGCCTCAATTCTCCCTATTTTAGCGTGATTTTTAAAATCAATTTTCTATTTTTCATTCACTTCAGACTTCCCTCGATCTACAAATAAATTCTTGCCAGAATTATACAAATCTCCAGACATGAGAACCTTGTTCTGTTTACTCAAGAACTCAAAGTTATTTACTATTCCTTTTCCAAGTCTATCATCCTCTTTCTTATTCAACTCTAATTTTATAGTTTGAATACTCATTCTATGGTTTTCTGGCCTCTTCTCCAATAGGTTTAACTCACACCAGAAATCTTCCATCTCTCTTGAAAATTCTCCCAAAAACCCAGCACAATCTTCATCATTCTCTTTCTCTGCATCAAATATTATCCAACCTTCTTTATCTTGACTTCCATCAAGATTAACACCCTTCAATAATTGATTACCACCTACAAAATATTCTATAGCAAATTTTAGTAGCTGCTCTTGTTTGGCCTCAATATTCAATTGTTGTCCAATACTTGTATAGTTTACTACAATTGTGTTTAATAACTGCCCTTATTTCCTCATCATAAGATTATTTGAATCTTCTTGCATCTTTTGTAGATCTTGAGATTTGTTTTTCTCATCTTCAGTGACAACCTAAGGTAGTTGTCCTACTTCAACATATCCTACATTTGCACACAAAATATCATCTTTAAAATCATGAGACTCTTTAGTCCCCCTTGATGATTTCTTCACCAATTATCTTAGCTAATTTCCATTGTCAGAATACCGCATCAAATTCTTCTTTAATTCCACATCCACTTCATCATTTTTTCCAAGAAAACTTTATGTATCATATCCACATGGACATAATTCTTTTTGATTCATCAATTCCTGCTCAAGATCGACTTTCTTGAGCTCTCTATCCTTCCTCAAAGATAATATATGTAGACCTTGATTCTACTGCAATGCAAACCATTTCATTCTCTTCCTTTTCATAACCCAACCATAATACTCATCTTCATTGCTCTCCTGAATCGACTTCTCTAGTTTACCAAATCTTTCTTTCAATTAAGCAAACTCTTTATCACAATCGTTTTGACCTGTCTTCTGGATGTCCTTCATTTTCACATCCTTCTTTTCCAGGCTATAGTCTTTCTCTATATTCCTCGTATGAACAGGAGTAGTCATCTATCTTCCTATCTTCATGACAACATCAAGAAACTATCTTTTAATACCCAGACCTGAGCAATCTTCATGGTCACATCCAACCATCTTATTCTTTACTTGTGTGATAGTTTCAACTGATTGTCCAAAATATTTCGAATTTGTAAAACCTGCATACATACAACAATCATTAGTTTCAAAATCATAAGGCTTCAAGGCCTCTTTTTTGGTCTCAAACATCATCTCTTCCAACTGATTTTCTTCCCTCCAAGGATCCACGAAACCATCATCTAATATCATGTCTTCATCTTCATCATTACTCTCACCAAGAACAGGTCCTTGTTTAGGTTCACAAAAATAAACCTCTTCCTCAACACACATTCTTTGTTGAAACTCAACTCCTCTGAGTTCTTCTTCCAGCTGAACTCGTGTATCATACTTCAGTCTCTTTTGTAATTGAATCCACTTGATTCTTTTCCTCTGAAGAACCCAACAATACCTTTGGTCCTCCATATTTCTCTGTACAAACTCTCTCATTACTTCCAGCTGCACTTTTATTTTATCCAAATCCCTATCAAGATTTTACTGACTTGATCTTCTATGGCCCTTCTCTGAACCTTCATTATGATTATCAACAACCACAGTCTTCTTTCCCTCTTGAAATCCTCTTTGTTCATCATGGACTACGACCAATCCATCACTACAAGCTGACTCCATCAACTTGTCTGTAGATACCACACCAAGTCTTGCCATGCTTAGCCTTCTACTGGCATCTATGTTGGTTTCTCTTTTTTGATTGTGACTCCTCCTTGAACCTCTAAGATAACCATCAATAGTCATCTCTTCTTTCCCCTGTGGACTCCTCCTGTTCCACCTTGTGGGCTGCAAACAACCTCTTCTACTTTTGAAACAAGCACAACACTTGTTCCCAGTCCCATGTCATCTCTTGGTGACTCCGCTTCTTCTTGGATATTCACATAGAACCTTCCCTTGAGAATTCATTCTCTTAAACTTTCAAATATGATAGTTTGCTACCTTACAACTACTCACTTTCCTTGGAGAACTACAATTAGTTTCCCTTCCATAGAAATGCACTCTGTTGTCTTGGCCCATGCACAATATTATTTCATTCTAGTTTATCCAACAAGGGTTTCTTCATACCCTCTACACTTAATATCTCTTCCAACCTTTAGCTAGACATATTCACTGCCTTCCACTAATCTTTTCTTTCTTTCACCTACATGAAACTAATCTCTTCACACAAAATCTAATGAATCTCAAAACCTTTTACCTCTTACCAGTGTATGCTTCAACCATATCACGGCTGTAATTTCTTTCTATTGTTCTTCAAGCCAAGAACACTTCTTTGCAATTTAGTCTTCAAGAAAACCTATTCTACTTATCCTCCCAAGGTAGAATATATTTCATGCACTCTGAAAGCTATGCACTTTGATATACTAATCCTGCAATCAACCTTTTTTTTCCATAAACAATTTCAAAACTTTCAAATCATATTACCTCAAATCATTCCTCCAATAATGCAATGTTGGAATTATTGAACCTTTCTTTCCAAGGATTGTTGGTGACCTACTCCCTCAGCCTCTGCACTAAGAAAGTTTCCTCACCTTGTTATTTCACCTCACCAAAACTCCTTAGACTTCTTCCATCAATCACCTTCTTCTTTTTTCTTCTTAGAGAACCTTTTCCTTCTCTGATACCAAAATTGATTTCCTCTTAGACCAACATGTGAAAATCCCTTCAAGTGAATGTTGTTACACTGTCGAATTTATAAAATATAAATATGAGAAGCCAAGAAAATAACACTATTTTCAAAATCTTAATGAAAACTAGGCAATTTCATTCATAATTCTCTCTCTTCCTATATTAATTAGACACTGAATTTTCCACAGAGATAAACTAGCTAACCATAACTAGTTCACTCCTCCTCCATTCCCGATGACTTCTTCCAGCACTTTCCTACATTCTTAGACCTACATTCTTCAACCCATAACATTAATATGGATCTAGCCCTTTACTTCTCATCCCTCATCGCAATGGAGAAGGGTTCTTTTGGAGGGGAATTCGACTGAGCGTATGAGCATTAAGACTGCGACTCAGTATCATTGCCATTCGATCAAGTCAAAGTTTGAGCTCAACTGTTACGATATTACTTCTTGCGAAATCTCCCTACATCGTCGATATACCTTTCAAATGGAAAACAACCATCTATTTCCCTAGACAATTCTTTATTGACCTCTGCAAGTCGGTCACAAATGGAAAAATCACACTATCCATTCCAGAGTAGGATTCAGAATTCAATCACGATGCAAATCGAGTTTATATCTACTAATTCATGGTTATCAATGATGTTTGAATGTGCACTAATTATAATTTGAACCTGTCTCAATTTACAAAGCCTTTGTTCGATTGTAAATCAATGAAATTTACCCAACAACTTAATGAAAGAAACAACTAATTACTTCTATTTTCCAAAATAGTAGATCTTGTAATCAAAACAATCTCAATCATAGCAATCTGCAATAAAACAGTCTTAGACTTAGAGAATTTTCATAAACCCTTGTTTTTTTATTTTTTATTCCAGCTATATCATTTACAGTCTTCCACCGAGAGCTCACACCTCTCTCTCTGTGCTCTACCCTTCCTCTGTCATCCACATTCTCATTAGGAAGAAAAAACCTAACTACTAACAACCCCATCCACAATTAGACGAATTTTCTATTTTTAGAAAAAAAACTAATCCCTACTAATTAGCAACAAACTAACCAGATGGCACAGTCTCCTCACAGGGAGATTTAGACTGCCATCTAACCCTACTTTAACTCAAAAATTGACAACAAATTAACTGACAACAATTATCCACTTAGATTAAGATATTTTGAAAATCAAAACCTTCAAATCCCTAGGATTGCTAATCCTCTTCCAAAGCTACAACATGTGGCCAATGCATCACATTGCTAGCCCTGCCTTTGATGCTCCTACATCATGTTTGTTGACAACATCCTTGTATTTTGCAATTGGAATATAAGAATCCTGAATAGATACTTAAGACCTTTTTCACATCCACATGAATGATTATAAATAAATAAAATTCATCCATGTATGTCTAGGAACTTTCAACTCATGTAAATAAAACCATATCCCATATTATATACATTCAAGCATCAAAGATGGAAGATAGGAAGAGGAATTTGGGATTTATTCTTAAGGAAAATGTATATTTTAAAAATGACTAGATGTGGCTTATTTCCAAAATCGAAAAGAAAACAAATTCTTGGTGTAATCAATGGATTTCCAAAGTTGATTGAATGGTATTGATCAAATCTCTCTTAGACGTTATTCCGATCTACAGGATCACTCTGGCATGGGTCCCCAAAGGAATTATAAATAAAATCAGGGAACTCTCACACCAGTTTCTCTGGTCTAACTAATCAAAAAACATGTCCCTCATTCTAGCCTCCTAGAAAAAGATCACCATTCCAAAAAACATGGGAGGTTGGGGGATGAAAAACATATTTTACTTCTCAAAATATTTGGCAAGAAAAAAATTATGTATTTTGATATAAGGAGTGTGCCTTTGGACTTAGATATTCAATAAAAATATTTTACGCCTTATTCTCTCATGGACTGGATCAAAAATCCTAAGAAATGTTCCCAAAAATGTTTTATTGTGTGGAAGACAATCATTTATGCTTTCCCTGTAATTGGAAGGTTGGGAAAGGAAATCAAGTCCTCATTAGGAAAGAAACATGGACCGAATATGAAAGCAATCACCTATTGTAAACACCCTTAATTCATTTCCAAAACAATAGAGGTAACTTCTTCTTAAATCAAATATGTCTTGGAGATCCTCTCTTGAGACAAGGGAGATGGATGGCATTACAATAATTGGAAATCAATGAAAATATAGCTCCCCTTTGGTCTACTTATATATTGACACTCTAGAATGAATTCATTACAATATCTGATCAACTCATCTAGTCCCAAATCCCATCATGAGGGTATAATCCAAAACTTGGATATCAATCTTCAGGATTCGACAACCGTGTGGACCCCCTCCATGGTGGGACCAAAAAATATGCAAACGTAAATCCCCTTCCAAGACAAAAATTTTCATGTGGATCCTTCTCCAAAATAATGCCCCCACTTGGGACCACCTCCAATGTAGGAATTTCAACTGGCCCAATGATTGTAGTCTTTGTAAAAGAAATGAAGAGACAAATCGACACATTTTTTTGGTATGCCACTTTTCTCACTTAGTTTAGGAAGAAGTAACTAGGTCCCTAAGTCTTCGCATTCAATGGAAAGGTGGTATCTCAATAAAAAAAATCCCTTAAAGGATGGATCTTAAATCCAAGATCCAAAGGTTTCAGGGGACACCCTAGATTGTGGCATGGGGGATTTGGAGAACCCAGAACCATGCTTTGTTTGGTGATTCCTTCCCTTTTCCCACTATATGATCTAAAAATATTTTCTTTCCTTTCAAATTGTTCTTAGAAATCCATGGCCATTCCCAAATCCCCATGTTCAACTCCTCTAATCCTTAGGGAATCTCCCAAGTGTTTTTTTAATGGAGCAACACAAGGCCATCCTTCAATTGGAGGGGCTGGCAGGATTATCTTCTCCAATAAATTTTATGTTTATTAATCTTTAGGGGTGGGTTTGGGTGCAAACAACCTTATTGAATTAATGGCTCTCAAGATGATCCTACACCTCGCTAGAGAGATAGTAATCTCAAAAATCCATATTTATGGTAGCTCTCTTCTCACGAACAATTGGACTAGTATAACATCCTCCTTACAAAGCTATACTCTTCTTTTGATCTTTAGGGAAATCAAATGTATTACTCATTTTCTCACTCTCCTATCTTTTACTCATGTCTTCGGGGAGAAGAACACAAAGGACAACAAACTCTTGGTGTGGAAATAGATAGGGGTCATGGAAAATATCATAAAGTTCCCAAGATGGCCACCTAGACTTTCTTCTCATATCTTGGCTCCAAATATTATTAGTTGTGTTCCTTCAATTTTTTCTCTTCGCCTCCTTCATACCGATCATTGACACAACAATAGGAATTTTCAAAGTCATCCCATGACTGAACATTTTTTATATTTTTCTAAGCCTCTTGAGGTTAGTTGTTGACACAACATTAGGAATTCTCAAAGTCTTCGAGTGACATCATTTTTTTGTACTGTTTAGAGCCTCTGAGAGGTATTTTTTTGTGATATGTCTTAATGTTATTTCAATAGACTCTATGAGATAAGTGTGCATGTAATATCTAGTTTTTTGGACTATTTAAAAGAAAATTAAACTTTCTAAAAGAATCTTGGATGATCATATATCCCATGCGTGGAAGGTATTAATATTTTTTTAAACATTTTGGACCCCATTTTCCGAAGGGGAATATGGACTCTATAGTCATAGGAATTCCATAAGCATCTATAGTTGTAATTTTGTTATCTCAATAAAATTACTAGATTTTTTTCCTTGGGAAAAAAATTATGGATGCATAACACATTTTAATAAGTAAATTTTAATGTTTATTTGATATCATCACTAAGATTCATATAAAATGCCCAAAGGGGTTGGATCCAATGGTGGAAAGCGAATAGTCTTTCACCATTGGGAAATGTTCAATTCCAATGAGACCCACTTAACCTAGAGCCATGGGGACACCTTGAGGTAGTGGTCGAACGTGTGGTTGCAGCCATAGATATTATACTAAATAATATTGTGACACATGCAAACATGAGTGGAAGAAATCCCATCACCATGTTCTTCAATTACAAAACTCAATTCTTACTAGAACATTCAATTGAGGTGTGGGTTTCATTTGCTAGGCAACCCAAGTTCAATAGCCTTATGGTGTGTTTAGTTGAGAGGAGACACCCAAAAATCTAGCCATGTTAAGGGTTCGTGTGACTTAGGCCGAGTGCGATCCCCATGTGATTTTGACAACTTAAATGCCCCTAGATTGTAGTTTCTTAACTAACCGTTAAAATGTTGACCCGGCAAGTGATAGACATTTCTAACAAACAATTTTTTTTTTTTTTTAATTCATTGTATACCTAATTAAATTTAGATTATTCAATATATAAAATTGAAATATAAATTTAGTTTCTACAAATAAATTTTACAACTATATTATATTACATGTTGAACCTCTAAAAAAACTTAAATAATTAAAATGAACATTTAGAGGGAAAATATCAACAATAAAATCTTACTAACCTTCTTTGTAACCGGAATAAGCCCATATTTGTTTTGAGTGATTCTTTGTTTGTATTGAGAAAAGTGGTTCATTCTTAATACTATTGTTGTCACTGGCTATAATTCCACCCTCTGAAATTCACAAATATATAACAAATTTAAATCCACATTTCTAAACAAAAAAATTCACATAATATTTATCTCATCAAACTAAGATGTTGATCATCTATTTCCTAATGGAGTTGGAGTAGGACTAAAAAGTTAAAAAAAAGGATGTGTCGCTTCTCCCTTTCTTACCTTAAAAAACTTATATCTAGATTTTCCACTACGTAGTTTGGGTCAACAATTTTCATTTTCTGTGAAACACATTTGAAGAAAAAACGGTTCTAAATGAAAATAATATATAGGAAATAAATATTTTAGTATTTTTTTTTTTTCCTTTTTTACCACCAAACGATGATAAGAAAAATGATTGTAATGTATTAAATATAGTTAATTTAAAAAATTGTATTTATTTTTTATAAAATAAGAAATAGAATAGAAATGGTATAAGGATTTTTTTTTTTTCTTTTTAAAAAATTAAAAGTTCAAATCTAAAAAGATGGGATATGTATACTTTTGTTCAAATCGATGAAGGAAGGATCTCATACATTAATTTTCATCTATATTTTATATTTTAAAAGAAAAAATAAAACAACTAAAAAAAATATAACATAAACACTTAATAAGATATTAATTGTTAAATTAAATCTTTAAAAAGTATTTTAAAATGTAGGAAATAATAAAGAATGTAAAAGCGAATTGGGTTAACGAAAGTTTTTTAAAAATAATTTTATTATGGATCGTAACTTTCGTCTAGAATATATTTTTAAACAAATAAGGATAAATTGTTACAGTAAACAATTGAATATGACATTTTCAATCAATGATATGACACATGATTTTTCATGGTCTTCTTTTGATCTCGAAAAAAAACTATGAAAATAGTTTATCTTTCCTTATTTGGTTTTTATAGTATTTGACGACTATGCTCATATCATATAGTCATTTTCGAAAATAAATTAAAAGAATAAAAGATTATGTTTATGAATGTATTAAAAGAACTGAAGGGGCCATTCCATTTTAAACATCATTTTTAATGAGAGCTACATGCACAAAATAAATGGTTATTTTATAAATCATTATTGGAAATTTAATAAATCTTATTTTGAGGGTATTTTTTTATAATTGACCATGATTATGTCAAAAATATGTATCTAAGAAATCATTTTGTAAGGTTATAATTTTGTAGGGTAATAAAGTGTAATAGTTAATAAATATGATAATAATAATGCATAATTAACATTTAAGGAAAAAAAAGTTGGAGAGAAGAGAGAATATTACAAGTTTTATTTTTAATTTTAATTTTTTTTGGTTATTTTGTTCGTGACAACAGGGGTATCTAAGTTGTTAAAATTATCGTGACTTGGTGGTATCTAAGTTTTCAAAATCAGCGCGATTTTTTTGTCCCCGTATATTTCGAATAGATGACTTTAACATCACAGAATGCCTTAACAACACACTCATCACAGAGTATCCTATCCTACACCTAGAAGAGTTTTTAAATTGAGTATTCATTTGTATTGAAAACTTCTTTTTATTTTTTAATACTTTCATTACAACTTGTTTGGAAAATATTTTTACTTTTATCTTAATTAAGAAGTATATAAAAACATTAAAATCACATTTCTAAATCAAAGCATCAATTCATTAACCACAAAATTAAAGATTCTATTCCATTCAAATATGATATAATGTTAAATATTTTTATTATTTAAAAAAAAAGATTTCTCACTAATTCATATATTTTATCAATTTTATGTAGAAAATTTGAGTCACATTCAATTATTAGATTGTATGTACCAATAATTAGCCATTTTTATTAAAATATATTTTTTATAACGAATATTTTTCAAAATACTTTCGGGCTTTTGTTAGATTGTATGCACCAATAATTAACCATTTTTATTAAAAGATGCTCTTCATAACCAATTTGTTTCAAAGTACTTTCCGCCTTCGTATTAAATTCATAAACATAACAAAACTTCATCACCAAATAATGAATAAAATAAATGAATAGAAGATTATCTGTACATTTTGTGTGAGAGATTTCTACAGATCACGTTGAATATTTTCATTAAGTTACGCGGTATTAATTAGTTGGTATATATATAATTTGAATCCTATAATTATAGCATGAAAATTTATTCTATAAAATTTGAAGCATATAATTATAGAAAAAAACCAATAAAAGTAACTTTGTTAATAAAAGGTTTTGAATAAGTTAGTCATTTAATGTTCCTTAATAAATCGGAAATATTTTTAAAACAAAAGAAGGTTGAATGTTGTTGTTCATATTTTTTTTTTTCAATATTTTGTAAAGAATTTACCTGAGAAAGTAGGGATAGATTGGTAGATGCTTATTTTCTTTTCTTGTATTTTTAGATTTTTTCAACTCTCTAACAACATGAAAGATTTTTTTTGGAAATATTTCTTAATCATTCAATAAAAAAACAATGATAATGGCTTACTTCTTATCATTTGGTTGTCATGATGGATTGCCAATATGTTTATGGGAATATGCTTTTTTGTAAGTTATCACTCCATAATTAAAAAGTAAAGTAAGTTATTAAAAAATTATCATATCCGCAGTTCCAGTGGGGATAGTCGTTGGGACAGGCAAGAGGACAGTCAGGACAGGGGTAGGCAGTGCCACATGACCCATTTGGGGAGTACTAGAGAGATTATTTGGAAATGGGACGAGAGTTCCATGTGGACATGAGTTTTCTAGATTATTGTTCAATCAAGTATCGAAACAGGCCAAGGGAGGCACAGAAGGGCAATGCGCAAACTCAGAACATGGACTTCATTAAGAAGGTGGGAAAGTTGAATATTCCTACTTTCAATGCCTCATCTCGATGCTCATCTCAGGAATGGGTACATAAACCTGAAACATATTTCAAGCTCAACCCGATGATGGAGTCATAAGCTATTAGCTTCACCACCTTGCACTTGGATGGGGAGGCCCATGAGTGGAGGTATCATTGGCTAGTGACCTTGGGTCATAGGCACATTAATTCATATTTGGAGTTCAACGAGAGGTTGATGGAGAGGTTTGAAAACATGGATCCAAAAATCCATTTCGGGGATCTGACATGGTTAAGACATATAGGGTCAGTTGAGGCCTTCATCACAGAGTTCTAGCAGAAGGAAGTGGTTGTATCAGATATTTTAGATCACGGATTGGTGATGTTGTTCTCTGAGTCATTGACAAAGCCATTGAGGGGTTGGGTTAAGGATTTCAAGCCTCATACCCTACAGGAGGCCATTGTGTGCACTAGAGACATGGGGGACTCAGTGTTGAAACCAAAAACATTTACCAAACCCTTTGTGCCATAGAGAGACAAGGATTAGAGGAATCCTCAGAGGGATTGGAAGGGTAAGCCCATGTTGGATGATGACACTAGAAGAGATTTGACGAGGAAGAATCTTTTCTTCTCTTGTAGAGATGCTTGGGTCCCAGGGAATCGATGCATGTGAAAGGGACATATCCACTATATTGAGGTGGAATCAAGAAGTGAGGAGGAGGATGAGGAGATCGGGCCACATGCAGATTGTGACTCATAGGAAGAGCCTACACATGATCCTTAGTGGCATCTGTAGAAACCTAAGACACAAGAAGAGGCACAACTAAAGGAGGAGATAAAACCTCATAGAGAGGTGAAAGGAGGGACCATAGAAAACCTTTCTGGAGTACCCAAGTACAACACTCTCAGGGTCAAGGGCCTTATACAAGGGCAACACATGAAAACTTTAGTAGATGGTGGGGCCACCTAGAATTTCATCGATGCGTCCTTAGTAGCCTAGAGGGGGTTAGGCATTAAGAAGTTTGAGGGGTTCACCATTTCCATGGAAGATGGATATACTATGACATGCTTGGATATGGTTCTATACCTAGAGGTCAAGTTAGGAAACTACACCCTAACAGATACATTTTACATAGTTAACCTATTAGATACAAATGTAGTGTTGGGGGTAGAGTGAATATATTCATTGGGAGAGATTGGTTTCAACTATCAAACATTGACCATGAGAGATGACAACGAGTCGAGAGTAGTATTGAGAGGTATGTCTACATGAGCACCCAGAAAAATATCAACGAAGAGGATGGAGCAGATCTTCCACCAAGGTGACGTAGCATATGCAACAAAGTGTGTGATCGCCACCCAAAAGAATTTAGAGGGTAGAGGGAAGAGAGCATTACCATCCATAGATCAAATAGCTTATGGGCTAGTGTTTGGGCCGATACCACCAGAGAGGCCACCTAATAGGGGGTTTGAGAACATATTGAGTTGGAGGTGTAACAACCCTAGTAGAATATATGCTTAGGGATCATTAAGAAAAATTAATTAGGTGATTAATTGTCTTAACATGGTTTTAACTAAAAAAAGATTGGCATAATAATATTAATCAAATATTTATTAGTTAATTAATTGTTATAATTTTGATTAATTAATTAATTACATTAATTACCTATCACATTGAATGAACACGGTAATAAATTTAATAAGTTAATTGATTATATTGTTAAATTAAAGATTATGTATACAGAGGGGATAAGGGGCATTAATAAACGGATAAGGAACATGAATGATGGGATAAGGGGCATTAACTATGTGGATAAGGTAATGAATGCAGAGATAAGAAAATAAATGAGGAAAGGGCGGTGAAGGAGGAATATGAGCGGGGGAGGTTTACGCAGGAAGGGGATTATCATTCTACGGGAATTTTATTTTGGGGGTTCTCTTGGATTTGCAAAGAGGAGAGTTTGAGTTGGGGAGTCGGGCAAAGGATCAGTACAGGGGGCACCGGTTTGTTGGAGGTTTTGGGCACGGGGGCCAGGATATCCATATGGTATCCTGGAGCTAGAAAGCTATCCTAGTTGGCAAGGTGGAAACAAGGTTTGGGCAGTGTTTGATCCAGTTCAACAATGAACAACCAGATCGACGGGGGAATTAGCATCAGACCAAGGTATTTTAAAATTATGTATTTGTTTTATTTTGTTATGAAATTGTTGATAAATTTAACATGTGTATGTGCTAAATTAAAAGGAATTATTGAATTTTTTGAAATCAAGTAGAAGTTACTGTTTGGTTTGTGGTATTAATTGATGTTAAATTAATTTGGCTACTACACATGGTATCAGAGCCCTGGTTCAAAATATGGAACCAAGGGCCTACCTACCCACCCATAAATTTAAATAAACCACACCAAAAAAATAAAATAAACACTCCTATTTAGTTATAGTAAATCCCTAAATAAATGCATTAAGGTAAATATAAATTTGGGGCCTTAAGGGCCTAGTTCCCAGCTCCAACTAATCCAGCTCCGCCTAACCTGCAAACCAAACATAGAAATTTTAACACAAATATAAATATAAATGAAATACATATTGAAAATGTAAAAACAAATTTACCAATGTAAAACAAGTAATTGTCTATGATATCACATGGTCCAATGAAATTTGACGCACTTTCTGCTTAATTTCACAATTGCCCATTAGGTTCTCTAAAATTTGGACTTCCTAGGCCGAATCCAGAAGCTAATTTGGACTTCCTGGGCCGAATCCAAAAGCTGTGTAGAGGGAAAAACCGCCAAATTCATCTGGGTTCGGTGTAAATCGATCTGAAATAGCATCCTTTTATCGGATAAAGTCTTTTGGGTTTTCATAGAGAACTTGTTAAGTACTAGGGAGATGGAAGACACCTCTGTGCAGGGAGCAATGGATTGGTGGGCCGATGTAAACAACTCGAATGTTTGGCAGGATCGGATTTTCTACACACTCTCCGGGCTCTACGGATTCGTTGTTGCAGTTTCTCTTATTCAACTTATAAGGATTGAGATCAGAGTGCCAGAATATGGGTGGAAAACACCAAAGGTTTTTCATTTTCTTAATGTTGTTGTGAATGGAGTTCGGTGTGTTGTCTTTATATTTTGCTGAAGTGTGCAGTACATAAAACCTGAGATTTTGCTACATGTTTTGCTTGATATGCCTGGTCTGCTATTTTTTTACCATGTATACTCTGTTGGTCCTATTTTGGGTAGAGATATACTATCAAGCACGTGCCATATCAGTAGATGGTTATAGACCTGCCTTTATGACAATCAATGGTATCATCTATCTCATTCAACAATTACCCAAAAAAAAAGCAACAGAGAAACGAACCAACATAACCCCACGGAGACACATACGTAGATGCCGATACCCCCAAGCGGTAAGTAGTAAAGCCATGCAGATATGATAAGTCCCATATAGACAGACCATTCAATCAAGCACAAGAAAATTAAAACTCAACAGCCCTTCAAAATTAAAACTAAAGAACATCTCCAAAAATGCCCATACAGGGGGGCCTGCCCTCTCTTCGGGACACAAGGGAAAACTTATGGGATATTACCATCCAACACCTCCTAACCACTTCGTCGCATCCTTTTGAGGAGTTTGACTTCCCCTCTGAGCAAAACCATAAGCATTCATAAACTAAAATTAATAAATGGCTTAGCCATGCTAAGAAAATGGGAGCCTAGTAAGGAGAGATGCATTTGAGACCTGAACTTTCCCAGCTCGAAACAATATCATTTCAGAAAACAATATCTTAAGGAGGGAACCCATTCTA
>ML778549.1:202985-239759 GCA_009831015.1 Picea engelmannii
GATGGAAGTAGGTTAGGGAGGAAGGATGAGTAGTAATAGTTGAGAAGGTATGGAGATCTGTCTTGTGGTGGAATTTAATGTTTTCCCTTCAAAAAAAAGAAGAGAAATGTGTATATATGAATATTCATTATTACGTAACTAAATCACAGTTGTCTAAATAAAATTGTTGAACCAGATAATAGTAATTAAAGAATTTGTCAAAAAATTGATAGGTTTGTTGTCTTTTATAAAAGACTAGTCTTGCTGACTGGATTGGTTGCATACATAAATTACTAAAGGATGGTAGTTTTGATTATTAGTACATGCACGAGACTTGCATGTACTAGCTACACATGCATTTATTCTACATATACACTAGTATGCATGAGTTTTCTTGACTTACTTACTGATAATGTCGGTTAATTGTTATGAATATGTGAACCAGGTTTCTTTCCCTTGTACCATAAGACACCTTAACTTCGGGACGAAGTTTCTTGAAGGGTGGGTGTATGTAACAACCTTAGTAGAATATATGCTTAGGGATCATTAAGGAAAATTAATTAGGTGATTAATTGTCTTAACATGGTTTTAACTAAACAAAGATTGGCATAATAATATTAATTAAATATTTATTAGTTAATTAATTGTTATAATTTTGATTAATTAATTAATTACATTAATTACCTATCACATTGAATGAACAGGGTAATAAATTTAATAAGTTAATAAATTATATTGTTAAATTAAAGATTACGTATACGAAGGGGATAAGGGGCATTAATAAATGGATAACGAACATGAAAGATGGGATAAGGGGCATTAACTATGTCGATAAGGTAATGAATGCCGAGATAAGAAAATAAATGAGGAAAGGGTGGTGAAGGAGGAATATGAGTGGGGGAGGTTTACGCAGGAAGGGGATTATCATTCTACGGGGAATTTTATTTTGGGGGTTCTCTTGGATTTGCAGAGAGGAGAGTTTGAGTTGGGGAGTCGGGCAAAGGATCAGTACAGGGGTCACCGGTTTGCTAGAGGTTTTGGGCATGGGGGCCAGGATATCCATATGGTATCCTAGAGCTAGGAAGTTGTCCTAGTTGGCAGGGTGGAAACAAGGTTTGGGCAGTGTTTGATCCAGTTCAGCAACGAACAACTAGATCGACGGGGGAATTAACATCAGACCAAGGTATTTTAAAATTATGTATTTGTTTTATTCTGTTATAAAATTAATATTCGTTGATAAATTTAACATGTGTATGTGCTAAATTAAAAGGAATTATTGAATTTTTTGAAATCAAGTAGAAGTTACTATTTGGTTTGTGGTATTAATTGATGTTAATATAATTCGGCTACTACAGGAGGTGAGGGATACAACTGTTATCACCATTCCCTATAGACACCCTAAGAGATTCAGGACAAGATCGAGAAAGAAATCAAGGAATTTCTTGTGATGGGACACATCAGGCCCAACATGAGTCCTTTTTATTTTTTAGTCATACTGGTACTGAAGAAACATGACACATTGAGGATGTGCATGGACTAAGGAGCCCTTAATAAAGAAATGATAAAAAACATGTACCCCATTTTTTGCATAGATGAGTTGATGGACGAGCTACATGGGGCAGTTTTTTTCACCAAAATTGATCTATGGTTAGGATAGCATCAGATCAACCTCAGAGAGAATGTCATAGAGAAGACAACTTTAAGATGCCATTTTGGGCACTTTGAATTTTTGGTCATGTTTTTTGGGTTAACCAACGCAACAACCACCTTTCAATATTGCAAGAATCCAATCTTCAGAGGTCAAATAAGGAAGTACCTTTTTGGTATTATTTGATGATATTTTGATTTACAATAGGACATGGGCTGAACATTTGGCACACTTGGAGGAGGTCTTGGGCATTATGCAGGAACAATCATTATATGCCAAGGAGTCCAGCTGTGAGTTCAAAATGAGAGAACTATTTTACTTGGGGAATATCATCGGTGGGCATGGAGTACGTGTTCATCAAGAGAATATTAGGGCCATTATGGATTGGAAAAAACCCAAGACCCTCACAGAGCTAAAGGGATTCTTTGCGTTATGCAGTTACTACACACAGTTTTTCAGGTGCTTTTCATAGTTGGGAGCACCACTCACAAATATAACCAAGAAGGGTGATTTTCAATGGATGGATGAGTCACAACAAACTTTTGAAAAAATGAAGGAGGTTATGAACACATGCCCTATTCTATCCCTTCCAGATTTCTCTCAATTGTTTTTCCTAGAGTGAAACACATTAGGGGTGGGGATTGGAGAAGTTTTGATGCAGGAGGGCCATCCCATCATGTTTGATAGAAGAAATCTCAGCGATTCAGTAAGAATATATTCAATTTACGACAAAGAAATTCTAGAAATCATGCATGCCTTAACCAAATTCAAGAAGTATCTAGTGGGTAGCAAGTTTGTAGTGAAGACTGATCACAATAGTCTCAAGTATTTCCTAGATCAAAAATACCTTAGCAAGAGACAACATAAATGGGTCTCGAAGATCCAAGCCTTTGACTTTGACATTGAGTATGTTAAAGGAAAAATTAATGACGTAGGAGATGCTTTGTCCAGGAGTCCAAGAGGGTGTTCAATGATGGATATTTGCATAGACTGGAAGGCACATTTGTTGCTGGAGTACTCCAAAAACAAGTTTTCTTGTGAGGTATTGGATGGACAGGTAGTTGATGATATATACTGGATGTTAGATAATGTCATTTTATATAAGGACCATATCTACTTAGTTCCATAATCTACCTTAAAAGGGAAGGTTCTAAAGGTTTGTCACAATTCACCTACAAACGAGCATCAAGGATTATTCAAAACATACCAGTAGATAAGGGAGAGATTCTCATGGAAGGGTCTCAAGGATGATGTACTGAAGAAAATCCGAGATTACATGACCTGTCAGTAGAACACGTCTGAGCAGACACACCCCATGGGGTTACCTCAGCCTCTACCCATTCCAGAGAAGAAATGGGAGAGCATTTCTATGGACTTCATTACAGGACTTCCTCAAGTGTAGGGTAGGGACTGTATATTTGTAGTTGTCAACAGGATTTCCAAATTTTCACACTTATTTTCCATACCGACTGACTACAATGACACACAGGTAGTAAAGCTATTTTTTAGAGAGGTTTTCCAATTGCACGGTTTACCTAGGGAGATAGTCATTAACAAATATGGGTGCTTCAGCAACGCATTTTGGCAGGAGCTCTTTAGGTTGATGGGAAAAAATTTATCCACGAGTACAAGCTACCACATGTAGACAGATGGAAAAACAAAGATCATCAAAAAATGGGTGGAGGGGTATCTGAGGAATTATGTGGGGGGAAGAAGCACACATGGTTGAGATGGTTGCACATCAGTGAGTACTGCTACAACACAACTTACCACATGTCTATCATGATGTCACTATTTATAGCATTGTATGGATACAATGCACCCTCTTTTGTGGAGACTATGTTTGGGGATAGGAGGGTCCCGGGGGCCAAAGACTGGATTGAGGAGATTCATAGGATTCTACGGGAAGTGAAGGATAACATGCAGGTATCTCAGAACCAACAAAATATCTATGTATATAGGAAGAGGATAGAGCGCACTTTCAAGGTAGGGGACTTGGTTTTTATGCGATTACATTCGTACAGACAATATTTGTTGAAGAGGACTGGGGTAGAGAACCTGTAGCCTAGGTTCTATGGTCTGTACAGAGTCATCAAGAAGGTAGGAAAAGTGGCCTATGAGCTAGATATATCGAAGGATAGCAATATACACAATATGTTCCATGTTTCTTTCCTTAAAAAGGAAGTGGGGCAACATGTGTCCATTTCAGAGGAGCTACCACCCTTGGATGAGGAGGGATAGTTGGAGTTAGTGCTGAAGGAGGTGCTAGAGAGGAGAGATCATAAGTTGAGGAGCAGGGTCATCAAGGAGTATTTGGTCAGATGGAGGGGACTTCCAGTGGAGGATGAGACATGGGAGGGAGATAATATATTGCAACACCCATGATTGATGTGGCTTGAGGACAAGAAATATTGAGAAGGAAGGATTGTGATTTCTCGTTCCCAATAATAGCATAAGGAGGGAGTGACTTAGTATTTTATTTATTCTTGTTGACTATAGTCATGAAAAAATGGGAAGAAAGTGAGAAATAAGGGTGAATAAATGTTTAAACAATGAATTGAGCCAAAAAGCATAGGAAAAGTCACTTAAGCCAAAGTCAATGAAAAAATAGAAGAAAAATGTGTTAAGGGGGTACTTAATTAATTAGTCACATTCAAATTCGGAGGAAAGGAACCTAGATTAGGTGATGTAAACAAAAAATTAGATCGGGGAGGTATGGGAAGAGGAATTCGACCTAATTCCTCATTATGTTATGATTTTGATTTGAGAACAGGTTCCAGAGTAGGAAGTCGACCTCTTGACAGTTTTGTGGATTTCTGGAGGAAACCACCACCCATATCAATTTTGGTGTTGGACGACACACCCTCACCTATCAAAGATACCATCCATGTATTTCACCGTGTCAGATCTATATTATGTATACTCAGTTCAAATATTACGCATTGAAGCCAATGAGAGCACAAGGGTTAGAGGCAATTTTGTGTATATGAACGAGACCAAGGAATATCTCTTCATTTCCTTCCGATCCAATTGGAAGGGAGCCATGGATCTTCTTTTGAGATATCATTCATTAGATTCCAGTGGAGGAATATTTTAGTGTGCATCATGAAGCTAGGAAGTGCGCAACACTTGGGGGGGTACATTGAGTGTTCTAGAGAGATCACCAGGTTAGATATGGAGAAACCCTCCTAGCCTAGTGTAGAGAATACCAGGGAACTCATTTTGAGCCATAAATCTCCAAAGGTTGATGGTGGAATCACTAGGGAACATTAGATTTCTGGGAGAGGGGCACAAACCCCCATGGGGTCCCATCTAGGGCCCAGTTAAAGAAACATAGGGATGATCGTTAGTCTTACAGTCACCAAGAGGAGTTGTAGGGTCAGGTTGCACCATTTGGGATAGTTTCCAGGAATATCAGATGCATATAGCTAGCAACGAGAACTTTCCAGACATTTACAATAGTTGGCGTGAGTATCCAATATTGCATGCACCAGATTTGTACGTGGATGTTGTCGATTATTCATGATCTTTTGTATATGAGTATTTCTTGAATGTTTTCATTGTATTCTAATGACGATCAACTCTTATGAGATATACATGATGAGTAGTTCTTATATTTCCTACATCCACATTGTATTTCGTTGTATTTTCCATAATAGATGATATTGATTTGTGTTGGTTCCTTTTATTTCATATGCATCATATATTCTACTCAAAAAACCTATTATATGATACACACACACAAAATCACCACACATGTTAAAAAAAAAAATAAAGTGCATCCATAAACCCCTAGAGTATCATATTTGAGAGCCAATATATCAATTTTTATAGAGTCCATCTAGATCCATTGGATCAAGGATATTTGACTTTGATCGTGGCCCCAGGATCCTCATCGCGTACATCTGATTTCATTCCCTCCATTCATTATTTTCCTTTTTTTGGTTCTATAAAATTTAGTTCACCTCCTAAAATCCCTCGTGTACCAATCCCTGGCTCTGTGTTAGAATTCCTTTCAAGCCTCTTTGATCTCTCTCTTCCTTTGAATTTCCCTCCATATTAGCACAACATCCCTCTCCTTCTTATCTCCTATGTGACCCACCCTAGACCCCCTTTGAGACATCGCCCCCCCCCTCTTAGCCTCACTCTACCTCAACCTCCCAGAAGTACAATCTCAAATATAAATAAAAATCATAGGTTCCTTCCATACCCACAATAGAAAGAGGATTCAAATCCTTTGAAGAAAAATATCCTAATCCTTTGCAATGAGGCCAAAAATCCTTCCTCTCTAAGGCCCAAAAGCAGGAAAATTCAAAAATCCATTAAGGGAAGACACAATCCTTATTTGGAGCCCTTAGAACATCTACCCCGGTCACCTGTTTTACACGAAACTTCTTTTTTTCAACTTTGGTCATGTCATTCTTGGAGGGGAAGTAAAACTCACCCTCAAAACAAGTGAAATTTGGGGCCCTTAAGAACACATTGATCCCCTCTTATAATTACTCATACAAATATTTTAGGTGGTAGGATTAACAGATATTCAACCTGCAAATTTTTCCCATACTTGGAGAAATGTGTGGATGAGGGAAGTTCAAATTTCTAAAAGATTGGACCGATTCCTAGAATCAAAATCACCTATTGAAGAAAACATTAGAATCAGACAATGGTTTTCTATAATAAAGGACTGTGATCATAATCCCATATTACTTGAACAGGAATCCCAATTCTCGAAGCGTCGAACCCCATATTCCTTTGTTAAAGAAGTAGAGGAAAAAATGAAGCTTTGGATGGAAGATGACTACCATTTCCCACCCACTAAACAAAAAAATAATATTTAAAAGCCTTGGAACAAACTAAGAGAAATATTGTTTTGGATAGAGAAAAACAATGGAATTTGAAAATTCATACTTTATGGCTCCATGCTAGGGGTGAAAATATAAAATTCTTCCATGATTTTTGTAATCGATGGAATTCTATAAACACCATATGGAAAATTGATTACCAGAAAGGATCAATATTCTTGACTTTCGAAGACATTGCATCAGTTGGTGTTCAACATTTTCACAACCTCTTCAAAGAGATTCCAAGGAATCTATCAAAGTATCCTTGTAGTTAGACTATCTCTTTCCATGTTTCCTTGATCAGGATGGGAATGACTAGTTGATGTTCGAAGTCTCTAAAAGGAAATATGAAGTGTTCTTCATATTTTTCCTAAATATAAGATCCTTGGGTAAGATGGGATCCCTATGGAATTTCATATTGAGTTTTTTTATTTCTTGGGAAATGATCTCCTAAGCATGGTGGACTACTATAAATCCACCAGTCAAATATTTGTAGTGTTCAACATTACATTCATTTCCCTAATTCTGAAGTATGGAATCACTTTCTACTTCAACTAATTTCAACCCATATCCCTCTACAAAAAAATATATGAAATTATAACCAACATTATATCTCATCCCCTTAAGTCCTTCCTCTCATATTCAACCTCCCTAGAACAATTTGGGTTTCTGTGAGGCAAAAAAAATCATGAAGCAATTGGCCTAGCTTACAAAGGTCTCCACTCCATCCACTCTTTTAAGAAAATATTGTTCTCTCTAAAGGATGACCTGTAAAAGGCCATTGATGGGGTCAACTATTTATATGTCATACTTATGGTTATCCAATTAGGGTTATGTCATTCCTTTGTCACCTACATTATTAATTGTATTATCTCCACCTAATTTGCTATTTTAATCAATTGTTCATCATCTCAAATCTTCAAAGTGAAGAATGGAGTAAAGAAGGGCTATCATATTTCTCCTCTTTTGTTTTACTTGTCACATAGGGTTTGCGTATATTAAATCATAGTGCAATAGACTCTCAAAACTTGAAAGGTATTTTTATTTGTTCCTCCCACTCAATCTCTCACATGATGTTTGTTGAAAATATCACCACAGTTTCCCAGATGGGTCCGTTTAACACAAGAAGCAGTTGGTGATCTTGTCGGCGATCCTTCAAATCAATGTCATAGACATTCATAGTTCCAATGAGTCTTATCTCTTTTGGATAAAATTTTAGAGACTTATGATCCAAAGACAACTGTAGAAGCTCCAGGTCACCCAAATTGGGATACAACAATCAATGAAGAGTATCACTCTTTAATGGTGAATGATACTTGGGATATTGTACCTCTTCTAAAAGGAAGATTTTTTTTTATATGTAAATGGGTTTACATAAATAAGTATGCATCAGATGGAAGTGTTGAAAGACACAAGGTTCGATTAGTTACCAAAGGATTTTTTCAAGTTGAAGGAATTGAATATAATGAAACCTTTTCTCCTATACCCAAAATGAATTCCATATTCCTTGTTCTAGCCCTTGAAGGAATTGAAATAATTCAAAACTATAGAAAACATGAATTCCTCCCTGCAACATGACTTCTCCCATGGAATACCCACTTGCATTTGTCTCCATTTCGAAGGTCTTCTACAATTTTGTTAGCACGAGAATTGGCACTAGACTTATATTTCTTTTCAAAACATCAAATGCATTTTGTTGATTCTTCCCCCACTATAAAATCTTACTTCTTGTTGTTATTGTGTGGAGTGGTGAAACTATTATTGAAAACAAATCTATGAACTTCTACAAGTATTATGTTTCCCCACAAAACCTCCTAACCTTTGTGAAATTTGTAGGAATTGGCCATTTCATGATGGTCTCCATATTGGCCAGATCTACCTTAATCTTGTCTCCACTAATCACATATGGTTGATACACCAAATAGTGCTAAGAAAAATAGAATTTATTGAGATCGGACAAAAATTGGTAATTTTTAAAGGTATCTAACACCCGCATAAGATGTGATATGTGTTTCTCCAAGGTAGTACTATAAACCTATATATCATCCAAATTGATAATAACAAATGAATCTAGATAAGGTCATAAAGTATCATTCATTAGTATCATAAATATAGTTGGTTCATTGCGCAAACCAAATGACATAACCAACCACTCACACAAACCTTTCATTGTCTTGAAGGAATTCTTCTAGGTATATTATTCTTTGACTCATAATTGGTGATATCTCAATTTCAAATCTAGCTCAGTTAATTACTTGGAAATTTGTAGTTGGTGTAATAGATTGTTGATCCTTTGTAGAGCATATATATTCTTTAGTGTAACGTTGTTTCATTTCCTATAATAAATACACATTTTCTAGGTACCATCCTTCCTGGGCACAATTATGATGGGTGACCCATAAGGTGAGGTACTTGTTCGAATCATACCCTGCTCCAAAAACTATTGCAAATGCTTATTTTTTTTGTTTTCTTCAAGAAAACATTATCTATACAACCCAATATTTAGTAAGGGGGAGTCTGGTAATAATCGAATTTCATGCTTCACTTCCCACATGACCTGAACATGATTCTACCCCTTGGGGAAGTGTGGGATTGTCAAGGTATGTGTATCTATGATTCATTTATTGTTTCTATTTTGGTATTGTTATGCATGTTTTGATTTATATGACATAGTACTAATGTGTAACCATTTTTGGGCTTACAGATATTAGGATGCAAGGTCATGAGGTCTTAGTAGTGTGAGATCTTATAGTAAGGATGCATGAGAGATAATCTAGAGGTGGACAGTCTTGGTGTTGGGATGATGCAAAGGATGGGCCATCTCAACGACCACTAGACAGGCCCGTGGGTGAGGGAAGTTCTAGAGGGGAACCGAGACTTTGAGGGAAGGTGATTGAGCTGTGTCGACATTTTGACCAGCTATTGTGAGGATTCTGCGAGGCACGATGGACAATGATCTAGGATGAGGAGGTTTTGGAGGTGTGCATTTTCCTTAACCCATATTTTCACTTGTTAATTTGATGGGAAATAATGGTAGGTGTCAAGTTTATAGGATGTATCAAACAACCTTCTAGTGAGGTTCTATCGGTGAAATGAGGATTTCCAACTAGGATGAGGCCTCTTATGAGTGGAACTATTAAGCTTGGACTACATTGAAGTTCGTGGACTATGACTTTTATGGCCGAAACCCTTTTTTTTTTTATGTCTATGGGAAAGGCCTATATATTTTGGTATATTACATGTATAGGGAGAATGTCCCTATTTTTTATATGATCTATGAGTGCAACCATAGTGAACGTTGTCCTTTTGTACCTCATTTTTTAAAAATTGATGATATATATATATATATATATATATATTGGTGTCTCATGTATGGTGTATTGTGTGATTGGATTTATTTATAATGACTTTTTCCTAATATTTTTTTCATAACATATGTAATTAATATAATAGTAAATGACATATATTTGGATACATAGATAAAACATGAAAAACAATTATTTGATTAATGAGAGAAGTGTTAGTCTTAAATTTCATTTGGAATGGATTTGCAATTTGGTTTTCACTTCTAGGAATATGTGCGAATTTCATGGATTCAAAATTCCTTGATAGAAGTTTAACTTACAAGTATTTCCTAAACAAGCGAGGGTTGAGCACATGATTAACTACAGGATGACAAAATTGGAATCAAAGAATATGTTGAGGTGACAGATGTGAAGATGAAGAGCATCACCTAGTAGGTCCATCACAACAATGTATTCTACTTGGTTATTTGTAGGTAGACCTAAGCACACCCTGTTGGACTCAAGCAGTGTTTGTGTTTGTTTAAGTTGTTGAAGGAATATTTTAGGTACATTTCCTAGAACCATTGGAAAAAATGATGTGAGATGCCAATATGTGATTCATCTAATAAACAAGCAAGGAAAAGTTATCAAAAATGTGTTAGAGATTGATGTGTGTGTAAAAAAATGTAAAAAATCTATAAATTTGTACAACAAAATTTTTTATGCACACAAAGATGATAAATGATGAGCAATGATGCATGCTCCCTTTGTGAGGTAGTGTTCGATGATGAAAGGGGAAAACCAAAGATATTCAAACTTACCCTAGACTAAAGTATCATTGGAAATATCATAGTCTAGGATTAGGTCACCTTCCTTGAAGGAACGAAGCTTGACTTTTTGGTTCAAAGTATATTTTTACTATTTTTTGGTGGCCTCATTATTTTGTAATGAGGAATGTTGGTCTTCATCAAGAGTTTATAAGGAAATGAGGCCTTGTTTGAGGGGAGTGGTGTCCAGTAGAAATTCGACTACTATTCATGGGGTTGTTATTTCATACTCAATGGGTAACTCTACTTCTACCCTATGCACAAGGTGAACGATAGTGAAACTGATGATGGTTTTGACTATATTTAATTAGGTCCATAGTGCAGAAAAAACATGTGATTCCAGTTGGTTTAATGTTTTTTCATTATGCATTGTACCATGGTTTTGAGGACTTTGTTGATGGCCTCAAATTGACCATTGGTGATATGTAAACTGCCATGGATATTCCTATGGAGCATTTCATCACAATATATCCAATAAATAAAACTGAAATCTACATTATGAAGATTAAATTCCTTTAGATTCTAGATACTTTAGTTACTAATTTTCTACTTATGCATGAAATAGATAAAATGATGAAAATAGAGAATAGTAAAACAAAATTACACACCATAAAAAAATAACACAAATATTTTCTCTTAGAAACCCTTACAAGAGAAAACCGAGCTAGAATATAAGGCTACTCTCCTCTCTTTTCTCTGATACGGAAATAATGCAAGTACAGAGGAGAAGGAACTCTCTATGGAGTAAAATTAGACCTATGGCTAGTGAGGCTTCCATATAAAATTAACCCCCTCTATCATCCTCTCTAATTTTCCTAGTCCTAGTTGTTCTTCTCTCCCATGGAACAAAATACAATAACATAGAATGGAACCCCTTCTCCTTCTAGCGGCCTGATATTTAACATAACTCGATTGTTGTCTAGGGTTACTAAATTGACTTTCCCAAAACATAATTAGTGATCGGGTTTGGACATAATAGAATGTTCTAGAAAATATACTACATGGTTTTCCCCATAAATTTGATTAATTGGGGCTAATGTATCATCCACTCAGACCATGGTGATCAATATTGTAGGTCAACTTGCATAAGGCATAATGTTTGCATATGAACTTTGATTGAGGAGATTCTTGCACCATTGGAAAGGTATTGATGTTTAGAATATATTCGATGGATTCATAGTAAATTTTGGATCATAAAAAGTGTTATTTTATTCCTCAAAATAGATTTGAAAGATTTTAGACTTCTCTTTTGGACTCAAACTTCCAAATTTGGACTAGTCGCTAAAATGGTTCTACACGTTGATTCCTCCAATTTGTTTCACCCATAAAGCATCGAGATAAGATGGAAAATAATATAATAATCCAGTATGGATCATACCTCCCAATTTATGGATGCTTGTGGTCCCCAAAATATTTACTAAATTAGTAAAGGAAATGTTCCCTCTACCTTCTCCCTAAAGTACAACTTTGTTTTTGTTGAAAGTTCGCCTTTCAACCTAAACTATCAAGGTCATGTTGTCATCATATTTTAGCTACAGATAGCTTCTAAAAATTATGTTCTCTACCAACTCTTCTAGAGAATCTGGTTGTATGTACTCTATGGATGGTAGGACCTACTCCTCCTAATACAACATGGAATGCTTGTAGAGTTTGAGATTCTCCAGATACACTATTGAGTAAATGTGCATGTATGGGGGTAGATTGAGTATGTATGTGTTATCTATTACCTTTTAGAATACATAAAAAATACCACTTCATAAATGCTTCATATTCTTACCATGAACTTGTAGTCTTTACTTATTCAACTGTAACCATACCCTGTCTCCCACTCTGAATGTTCTCTCTATTATGTGTTGGTCATGTATAGCCTTGTACTTTTCATGTGACTTCTTCAACATCTCATTTATATGTAAATGGATTTTCTTGATATTCTTTTTTTTTTTTTTTTTTTAATACATCTCACTTCTCCTTGATATCCATATACAACATTTGAGGGTGAAGGTGGAAAATATTCAAAGAAAGTTCAAAAGGTGACTTACCAATAGAAGTGTGGACTACTCTATTATAAGAGTATGGTATATAGATTATATTTTCAACCCACGTATTTGGATTCTTTTGATTATAACCCCTAAAAAGATGAAACAAATTCCTATTGACTACTTTTTTCCCCATCTTTATGTGGATGGAATATTGTATAACTTGTTATCTTAGTGTCCATTTTATCCCACATTGTAATCCAAGATGCACTGACAAATATGGTACCCCTATATTATATGACTCTCCTTGGTATCCAAAATTGCACCCATACCTATTCAAAGAACATTTTTATTGCTTCTTTTCCTTTCAAGGACTTTTTACAATGTATGAGAATGCACATTTTGTTGAACTTATCAACTACCACAAATATATACTCATGTCTCTTCTTCTTTGTTGGTAAACCTCTCACAAAATCCATGGAAATAATTTCCCAAGGTTGATTGGGTATAGGTAAGGGATGGTATAGACCTTACTTCATGTTATTGGGATTGTTGGTACACCAAAGTATACATCCTCTAATATATCGTTCTACATATTCTTTCATTATGAGCTAGTACACATACCTTTGTAAGTTAGCAATTTTCTTCCCAACAAAAAAATGTCCTATAACCTTGGACGTGTGAGCCTCTCTGATAAGTTTCAATTCTTCACCTTTACGAACATAGATATTTTAAGATTGTAGAGTAAACCATTTTGAAAAAGATAGTTATCCTTCATGTCACCTTCTTATATATGAATTCAGCCCTGCAACTATTGAACTCTTTGTTTGGATCATGGGTAAAAGGATCCATGTGTGTAAAAGTTACAAAAGATATCATATTTGATGTGGGTGGAATTGAAATCATGTATGCAAACTTGTTTTTTCTACCCTTCTTATACTTTATGACCAAATCAAACTATTGTAACAAGCCCATCCATTTTTAATGCCTATTTTGTTGTAACTTACTCTGGGCTTGCAAATATTGGAGTGGTTAGTGATATGTGCAGATGATGGTCTCCTTTCCCATCAAATAGTTCTTCCACTTTTTGATATCTTGTACCAATGATTAGAGATCCTTTTCATAGGAAGAGTACTTGAGAACTTCCCATTGAAATAATTCAAAACAATAGTAGACATGCCTTCCTCCCTACAACATGACTGCTCCCATGGAATACCCACTTGCATCTGTTTCCACTGTGAAGGTCTTCTATAATTTTGTTAGCACGAGCATTGGTGCTTGACTTATTTTCACATTATCAAATGAATTATGTTTATTCTTCCCCCACTATAAACTCTTGCTTCCTATTTTTATTGCATGGAGTGGTGAAATTATTATTGAAAACAAATCTATGAGCTTATGCAAGTATTATGCTTCCCCAAAAAACCTCCTAACCTTTGTGAAATTTGTAGGAATTGGCCATTTCATGATGGTCTCCATATTGGCGAGATCTACCTTAATCTTTCCTCCACTAATCACATACACCCGATACACTGAATAGTGCTAAGAAAACTAGAATTTATTAAGATTGGACAACAATTGGTACTTTTTAAAGGTATCTAACACATGCATAAGATGTGACATGTGATCCTCCAAGGTAGCACTATAAACCGATATATCATCCAAATTGATAATAAAAAATGAATCTAGATAAGGACATAAAGCATAATTAATTAGTCTCATAATGTAGTTGGTTCATTGCATAAACCAAATGACATAACCAACCACTCACACACCCCTTTCATTGTCTTGAAGGAAGTCTTCTAAGTATGTTCTTCTTTGACTCATACTTGGTGATATCCTAATTTCAAATCTAGCTTAGTGAATTACTTGGAAAGTTGTAGTTGATATAACAAATTGTTGATCCTTTACAAAGCATATCTATTCTTTAGTGTAACATTGTTTCATTTCCTATAATAAATACACATTTTCCAAGTACCATCCTTCCTGTGCACAATTATGATGGTTGACCCACATGGTGAGGTACTTGTTTGAATTATACCCTGCTCCCACAATTATTGCAAATGTTTATTTACTTTGTTTTCTTCAAGAAAAAATTATCTATATAGCCCAATATTTAGTAAGGGGGAGTCTGGTAATAATTGGATTTCATTCTCCACTTCCCTCTTAGGTGGTATTCATTTAGGATATTGGAACACTCCCCTATAAACCATTAGAAACTCCTCCAATTCATGTTTCCACCCCTCAATGCACCATTCCAGGAATGTCTTTACTTTTAACAACTCTTCACTAGGTCGTTTTTCCCTTTGGAAAAGTAAAATATATTTCTTACTAGAACTAATAAAATTATTAGCTTGGTTAGAACTTACCCATCCTTAATTATTCAATGTTGTTTATCTCTCCACATGAAGACTGAATCCCTCATATACATGTTGGCACTTCTAAACACTACTACACATACGTCAAGGGGTACTATTAGTAACATATTTGATCCTGTCACTAATATGAAAATTTTCCAAGGTTATAAGGCTGAGAATGGATGAACTAGAGACAAAGGGAGAGCTTCCAAACCATATGAATATAAAGTGATAAGTTATTTGGAGGCACCTTGAAGAAAATATCAAAAAATCCATGCCCTAGGTGCCCAATGAAAGATTTAAGCACTTAGTAGGTTATCAAAAGATAAAAGAGGGCCTATCGTGCCTTGAAAAAAATTAATCTCTAACAACTAAGGGGATTACCATGATATCATATCTTGGGAACCAAACACCAACAAATGTGTGGGGCTTGATCATCAGAACGCTGCAAGTGAGGTAGATCTACAGATGGCAATCAATATCACACCATAAATATGCACAAGAGATAAGGGGTATAAGTGGTGCAACAATGGTTTGAGAAGAGACATACATCAAAAAATGAATGGTGTCACCCGAAAAGAGAAAATAAGTAAAAACCATCCTCACTAGGTTGCAATAGTGGTAGTATGATTTCAACAAAATACCTATCTACACACTATAAAGTGCATATCTTTCCACCAACTCAGCACCACATGATACCGACCCAAAATTCCTCCAAGGATACTCAAAAAGATGAGTGGCATCATGGTATCCCAACAAAGAACTCATTAGAGAAAATTTGAAGTTTCCACTTTGACAAAGGGGACCCACTCAAGATTCTAAACAACACCTCCAACTTGGTGACATGTAGTATGCTCCCTTGACACATAAGCACCAACATGGACAAATGAAAAGATACCACGTGTAGGTGGTGTTGCACCTCTTTCGTCACCTTAGTGAGAAAAATAGAGGTGCTTGCAATCTTAGTTGGGTTTGCTAAGAAGGACAACTGCAAGGAAAAGGGTTAGAGAAAGAAATATAAAAGAACAAATAAGAACTAAACTAAGAAATAAAATAACAACTAAACTAATGAGCATAGGGACATAAGGACAAAATAAACAATAATACCCATGTCACCAATGGTAAGGTTGATATTAGTGAAAGAAAACACGAAGAAGAAAGAGGACTATGAGTCCCTTCTTCCTCCAAGGGAGGGCTCTTGGACCCCCACAAATAAGCTCTTCTTACAACTTTGAATGAAAATGGTGAAATAATTCTTTGCTAATCCACTCAAGGGGTGAGATGGATTGCCCAATGCAAAGGTGCTAGTATAATGTTGGTGAGAATAGAGGATTCCTCAAGAGAATAGTAGCAGCATAACTTTGCTATTGAATTCCTTAAAAAATGAAGTGCACCCATGGCCTTTTTATAGCACCTCTTTGAAGTATTGTGCAAGCAACTTGTAGTGTGTAAAGAGGCTAATTAGGGAATTTTTAGGTCTTTGACCAGCCACCCATTCAGATCCAGTCCAGATTTGAGTGTCAAATCAACTTGGAAGCTGAACCAGAAGTGGGTAGGAGGCCGACCACTCTCATAAATGCACCATTCTCACATGTTTGAGGCTTTTTGCGACCACAGTCGTGCATCAGGAACATGTGCGCTTTTCCTGTGTCTCTGTTTCACGCATGTGCGCGTGCCCTATGTAGTCATAACACACTTTAATTTTTTCATTGGTTGTATATTTTTTGACCCTTTGGAAATTCTTTTGTGGTAATTTTGGTCCATGGATGACCTCATAACTATTTGGCGATGCTGAATTCTTGTAACCATTTGCGGACAAAATTTCAGTGATAACAGATGCCCCCTGATGGATGAGGTTAGGAGCATACGTATAGCTAAAATCCATCAATGTTTCTTCTACTGAGAGTTTCATTGTAAGAGAGAGAAATAGTGGGATTGTCAAGAGTTACCCATTGGAGGGAGAAGGGAACCTGTAGAACTGAAACTTCCATAAGGTGTGTAAAAATAAACTGTGTACAAACAAGGCGGGCATGCCCCGTGCTCGTGTCATGTAACTCAAAAAAGGAATGATGTGTTGATGTAGACAACTGCAGTGCCCTCAGGGGCGGTCGTGATAAAGGAGGAAGACAATTCTATGGAGGAACATACTCTGAACAGTAGGTAGTGACATTTGTAAGAAATATCACAGATTCTGTAGGCATTGATAGCCCAACCAAGTTCAGAGGTCTTCGGAAAATATAAGAAATAACTGCAATAGTCACAAAGTAAGACCCACCATAACATGAGAAAGTGTTGAAGTCGAATGTTATGGGGGTCAATGACAACAGGGAGAAATTGTGGTTCTCCCTGTGTCATCTGAGATCTCTCATTAGAATGGTAATGAGAGTCAAGATATTGTCGCCCTTCTAGAAAACTGTGTTGATGTTGACAAAAAGGGAGACGCAACTCCCAGAAGCAAAGGGCTTTGTGAAATCTACTAGGTGAGGTTAGGAAATGGAGGAGGTACATGGTTGAAGTCAAGATTTACGAAGACTCAAGACTGCCCTTGGTTGACAGTATATGCGAAGGATAAGCGGCTGCAACTGTGCACCTAAGTCGAGTGTCAGGGGAACAACAAGACGTGGGATAAGTTGTGCCAGAGGTGGGACAGAGTCAACAAACTCAGAGGGAAGAGGTGAGTGGCCTGTGGGATACTCAAAGTATATGGATGATGTTAATAAGGGTAGATGATAAGGGGTGCCCCAACCAAGGGCGGCATGGGTTGCGTTTGCCAAAAAAGGGAAGAAGGTCACCAAAGGTGACGACAAAAAGGTAATGTAAATGCTGGAAACAAAGGCTTTTTACAATGTACCAAATAAATAAAGAATAATTTGGGATGAGTGTACAAATACAGAAACGGGTGCCCCAATGTAATAAGGTTGGCCTGGGTAGGGTCAAATTTGCTTGGAAAACTGGTGGAGGGTGGGGGCCCCATGGGTGGGTTTTTGTATGAGGTAGGTGAAATGAAGGGACATTTGTAGAGGGGCAAACTGATTGTGGATGAAATGGAGGGTTCATGATACTACGGAGGTCCAATCAAAAATATAACCTTGAAGAGATAATCTAGGAGTCCGGTGGGAGAGATAGCAAAATGAGGAGAAGGAGTATGTGGTTGATTCGCGACATGATGTAAGACTATTGGGACTCCCATCCCTAAAGGGTTTGAAAAACAGCATGAGTGTCAAAGTGAAAAAGGGTGCTATGAATGAGACAACTCATGTGGGGGAGACTGCTACTAGGTGACAGTACCTAAGATGCAAATGGAGGTGTTGGTACTGCAGAGCCAGAGATGGAGATCCTATAGGCAAATGTCAGAGGGTGTGACTAGAGATGCAATCGAGATCAAGAGGGAATGGTTACATGCCAGTGTTGATTATATACCTGAAGGGGTTGTGTTGATGTATGATGACCAAGTACCTACACACATGAAAACCAAATACCCGACATGAACAATATCTGAAGAGAATCAAACATACGAGCATTTATTTGATAATTTTTAACATGAGCATGTGTACCTAGACGGGGTATGAAAAAATGGCGCCTCGAGGGCTAAGGATGAAAAGTAGTCAGGGTTTTGTCTTGATGTAGATGACGGGATGATGATCCCATGGTTGAAGACAGATCGAAGAATGGACACCTGGAGCTCCCAAAATGGTGATTGGAAGTTTGGCAGAAAGGCCTATATATAGTTGTAGGGCCCACATTGCCACCTCATTTGTACTTGTTTCCAGAGTGACTGGAAGAGAGGTATTCAGAGGAGATTTTGAGATTCTGAGAGAGCAAGGCAGTCGATTCAGGATTAGCGAGCTTCAGGTTAGTAGTCTGATCGTCCTGCATAGAATTAAGTTTTTCATTTCTGGGCAGGGGCTATACAGAGGGCCGTATAGGGGTTTTTAGGGGTGTGGGCCCCCAAGTGTAGGGTTGATCCAAAAATATGCGCGCATGAGTGCACGCCTATTACCTAGATAGCCATGCATGGGGGCACCCATAGGAGGGACAGAGGCACGCATGATATGCGTGCCTGTTTTCTACACAGTCACGCATGGGTGTGTGGTTGGGTAGTGGACAGGTGCGTTGTGATGCATGCTTGTGTCCATGATAGGGGCACATGGAGGCACCCCTATAGTGTGGGCAGGCGTGCACGCATGCGTGCCTGTGGGATGGACAGGTGCGCCTATGTGCGTGCCTGTGAAATGGACATGCATGCATACGTGCGCGCCTGTGGGGTGAACATGCACACATATGTGCGTGCCTGTGGGTTAAACAGTCGCGCATTGGGGGCAAGGTTGATGGGTGTAAAACTTATCTTTTTTAACATTTTTTATGGTCAAGATGGCTGACGTAGGACTATTTTATGTGGCTGCAGGTGATCATTTTGCACGATCTCGGTTGGTTGGCGAGAGTGGGATTGGTCCCAGCTGAGGGATGCCATGGTGATTGAGGATTCAGGGGTTCATGCTACTTTAGCAACCTATGGGATGCTGAATTTCTTTGAGTGTCCGTTGATATGGGTGCAGGAGTATCTCCTACAGTTTCTTATCCAAATGTGGAGTTCGGACCTACATTGTTTTATGGTACGGGGAGAGCAGATTGCCTTCACTGCAGTGGAGGATATATATTTTTTGACTGGGCTCCTGTTTCAGGGAGCGCCCCTACCAGTGGAGCCGGTGTTACCTGCGGATGTTGGGCTCCATCATGAGCATTGAGGTGATGGATGCTCTAGCGCATCGTTGTATAGCAGCGATGATTGTGAGGGTGTATGGGTCCCTCACGGCTCAGCGGATCAGTGGTGGTCAATTGAGTATTATGGGGAGGGTACTGGCCAGTGAGGATTTTTCTTGGGGGCTTACACTACATACCAGGATGGTAAGGTAGCTAGACTGATGTTGGTCCACCGACAAGGGGAATTTGCCTTTGGGTCTATCTTGGTGGCCTAGTTTTTGGAGAGGGTGCCTATGTTGCGCTCTAGGATTTTATTGGACGCGCCTGGGGCACGAGAGCCATGACTAAAGCGATGGGCGACGATTTTGGTTCACCATGGTGGTGGCGAGGGCAGCCACTTTTTCACTGTTGAGGTGGTATAGGTGTGGCGGCAGATGCCGCAGGTTATACTGCAGTTTCCATATGTTGGTGTTGACTTCTGGGGTGATCCAAACATGGTGTTACCTCCATGGGAGGTATTTGATCACTGAGGTATGTTTATGAGTTTTTATATGTTGATTTTTTGAGATAGCATGACATGTGTATTTGGTATGGATGCTAATACTATCTTTTGTTTATTTGTATGTGCAGATGTGGGACCTTGTGGGCGCGAGGTTGAGTTGTTGAGAGCGCCAGCTCGATAGGAGCCGGGGAGACCACTGTGGGGAGGGTCGCGGACAGGAGAGAGACGTTAATGTGAGGATGTCAAGGTGAGACCAACTAAGGATGAGAGAACAACAAGGAGATGAAGATTTGATGACCCAGGTGTCGGGCCATCGCATGCTCCTCCGGCGGATGCCGGAGCAGATTTTGAGGATATTCGTCATAACCTAGAGGCAGTGCTACAGGGTGTGACTGAGGGCATGTGGTCACGCATATAGGATGAGATAATCCTGGAGCAGTGTGTGGGAGTTTCGCTGCCATGGCGGGCTGTGGTGCGGCGAGTAGCAGTAGCAGGTGTTGCTATGACCGGACGGTTACCTCCCGGTCTAGAGGGACTAGTAGTGGGCGGGGGACCATCGCCTGAGGGAGGGGCAGGAGGTGGTGCTCTAGAGTCACCTTGAGTGTCACTCTATGTATGTTTGTAATTTTGTATATAGGCTAGTGAGCCCATTTTGTACCGAGGTGCTTCGCTGGCCTGCGGACATTTGTTTATTTGTATGTAAACATTTTGATGGCACTGTGGACCGATTTATATATATATGAGTATACATTTTGAGATATATGTGATGTTTACATGTGCTTTGTTAATGTTTTTGATGATGTCTAATTTATATATGCTGTGACAGGTTTTTGATATTTTTATGTATCTGTAGAGGTATCTTGATGTGATATATGCCAATCTAACACCATGTTAGCTAAGTTATCTATAATTTGATTCAATTGTCTTGGAATATGTGTAAATGTAATGAAATCAAATTGTCAAGATAAAAGTCTAACCTGTAGGTATTTGCGAAAGAGGTAAGGATCGCGGACGTGATACACATTGTTGAGTTGGAGAACGACTAGTTGAGAGTCAAGAAAGACGCTAAGGTGACGAATACGATGATGATGGGCATCAGCAAGGAGGCCAATGACGATAGTGTATTCGGCCTTGTTGTTGGTGGCTGAACCCAAACATATGCCACTTGAATGGAGCATTTCATCGTAGGGGGTATAGAGGGCCCAACCTATCGAAGCAAGATTTTGTATCCAATGGCTGGCACCATCGACGTAACTGATGTCGTAGGCCGGTGGAGGAAGCATCTTTCAATAGCACAAATGATAGTTTAGACGTGAGGGATGGAAAAAAGATTTAAAAAACTATAAAAGAAATAACCTAAAGTATAATTTCTACGCTTAGGCATCAAATTTCTTTAAGTATAACCCATTGATGGGTTCTTTGAGAGAGAGGCCTTCGGGAGAGGCTAGGATGTAGGTGCCTTTGGTGAGGCAATGTTGAATAATGTAGGGGCCATGCCATAGTGACTCAAATTTTCCATGACCAAGGGTATCATGAGTGATATTGTAAGCAAGGACAAGGTCGCCTTCGTGGAATGGGCGAAGGTTGACATGGAGATCAAAGGAAGCCTTTGACCATTTTTTGGCTGCCTCATTGTTATGTAATGAAGATAGATGATCTTCATCCAGGGACTCTAAGTTCAGCAAGTGCTTCTCCATTAGAGAAGTGTCGGGTAATAGCTCAATTGTGGTGCGTAAGGTGGGAATTTCGCACTTGATGGGAAGAGTGGCCTCAACCCCATGGACTAGAAGAAATGGTGTGAAACCAGTGGTTGTTTTCACGACCGTACGGTAAGCCCATAGTGCGGAAAATAACATATGATGCCAATTGGTCTTATGTTTATTAACCGTGTGCTGTAACATGGTCTTGAGGACCTTGTTAACTACTTCGACCTGTCTGTTATACTGAGGGTAATATGGTGAGGAAAACTTGTGGGAGAGTCCTAACCGAGATGAGAGTTCGACGAAAATATCATTCTTGAAGTGTTTCCCATGATTAGAAACTAATTGAAGTGGTACTCCAAAGTGGGATATGATGTGGTTAAAGACAAATGCGTTGTGGTATCAACGGTATTGTTGAAGGTGGGCATAGCTTCCACCCATTTTGTGAAGTAATCGACTGCGACAACAATGTATTTGTGGCCATTGTTGGAGGGGGGATTACAAGTCATGAAGTCAATGCCCCATTTACAAAAGGGGTTGACAGTAATGACTGGGTGAAGAAGAGCAGGTGGTGCTCATGCTTTGTTGGTGTAAAGCTAACATTTCTCGCATCGCTTCATGGCATGAATGCAATTGTGAAACAATGTAGGCCAAAAATAACCTACTCAGATGATTTTTTGAGCAATGGACATTCCCAAAAGATGGACCCCACATGCGCCACCATGCTAGTTGTTCAAGACTCTATCGACCTCATCAATAGTGAAGCATCGATGAAGTATGGTGTCGACCCCTTGCCGATATAAGATATCTCCGATGAGGAGATAGCGGGGGGCCTAGTGGAGAATATGATGATGATCATCTCATGAGAGGTGGTTACCGAATTTTTGGGTTTGAAGGTAGACGAGGAGGTCGTCGTACCAAGGGTCATCCGAAGTGATATAAAAGAGATGTTCGTCGGGGAAGTCGATATTGACAGGAGCACTGGTGGTATCAGAAGGGAAGGTCATGACAAGTTCGGCAAGGATGAGAGATTTCTTTCTCTTGGGTGTTGAGAATTCAAGATCGTACTCCTGAAGGATAATGATCCATCGGGAAAATTTGCCATTAATTTGCCGATGACTGAGCAAGTATTGCATAGGGTTGGAATCTGCTACGGCCTTAGTCGTGCGAAGAAAAATGTAATGACGCAGTTTCTGGACTACGAGGATGAATGGAAGGGATATTTTCTCTTTGTGTTTATACTTCAAGGCTGGCCCTGAGAGGTTTTTACTAACATAGTAAGTGACATGCTCACGATCGTCATGGTCGATTTGAACAAGAAATCCTGCTACTGAGATAGTTGATGCTGATATGTAGAGGATATAGTCGTGATTATAGTCGGGTGAACTAATTAAAGGGGCATTAGATAGTGCTATTTTAAGATCATCAAATGATTTTTAGGCATGTTCATCCCAGTGAAATGGGATTTCATGGCATAGTAGGCAAAGAAAACCATGTGTGCAAGTGGCATAGTCTAGGAAAAATCACCGTAGAAAGTTGGCTTTTCCTTGTAGGCTGTGGAGTTGATGTAAATTCCGAGGAGGTGGAATTTCTGTGATGGCTTAGACTTTGAGGGGGTCCACGATAATACTGCTTTGGGAAATGATGAATCCAAGGAGGCACCCTGTAGTGATGTAGAACAAGCACTTGAGGGGGTTCAAGTGGATATTGTACTGATGACACCGTTGGAAGATGATCCGTAAATCATCAAGATGTTGGGTGTGTTTCTTGGATCGAGCTGTGAGGTCATCCAAGTATGCGAGAATGATATGATCTAGATCGTGAAAAATGTATATCATAGCTCATTGGAAATTTGCGCCAACATTCTTTAAGCCAAAAGGCATGACACGATATGCAAAAGTACCCCAAGGGGTAGTGAATGCAAATTTGTATTGATCGGTGAGGTGAATTTGGATTTGATTATAACCAGAGAAACCATCCATGAAGGATAGAGCCTCATGGCCTACCCAATCGTTGATAATTTGATCAATGAAAGGTGTTGGAAAGTTGTCTTTGGGACATGCGTGATTGAGATAGCGAAAGTTTGTGAAGACGCAGATAGTGCCCTATTTTTTGTTAACGAGTACAGGGTTGGAAACCCATGATTTATAGGCAATGGGGTAGATGAACCCTGCCACGCATAATTTGTCAATCTCGGCTTTGATGGTCGCTGCTTTGGATGGGTGTAGCGGTCACTATTTTTGATGAACTGGTGTAATGTCAGGCCAGGTATCGATGCGATGTTCGATGATAGAGGGATCAAGACCAGGCATTTATGTGTATGACCAGGAAAAAATATCTCGATATTCTTAGAAGAGGGATTTATAGGCGGTGATTTCTTGAGGAGTGCAAGCAGCACAAATGGTGATTTCCTCGATGACTCCATTTTTTATGGAAATGTTGAGTTTGATGGTTGGGGAAATGTTGTCCATGTTGACTTCTTCAAATGCATTAGGGGCAGGAATGGGGTTGTTAAAATAGTCGATATACCCTGATGGGATAAAATCCTTGGTTTCAACCACATATATGGGGTGTTGGTTAGGAGGCGTGGGGGATTCTTGTGGAGAGAAGAGTGCTCAATGGTGTAGCACATCCCATGGGTAGTCAGGGGTGTTTAACTCTTCGACTATGTCCTCGTCAGAGTGGAATTGGCGGGAATACAAGGGGTTGTAAGAAGTGATATTAGTGACTGTCTCCATGTGGCTGCCCCCTGGTAATGAAGAAGCAGGGGGAACGATGCAATGAAATTGCGATGGTTCGCTCGACATAAACCAAATATCAAAGTACTGAGGAGTACCCATGGTAGTTGGATGTAAAAGTTTCGTAGGGAAATGAATAGGAGAATTGGGGGGATTTGGAGGTGAATCCTTGGATAAGTCAACCAAGAACCACGAAGGCGTTGGGTGGGCCTTGGGTTTGGGAGAAATGATATGAACAATCTCTAGTGATGAGGTAAGGTCAACGATCGATTCTGTAGGGGTTTGAATCAGGGTCAATTGGCGTTGCCTGTATTCAATGATCATAGGACATTGGTATGTAAAATGATCTAAGGATTCACATAGAGAGCAAGGGCACCTCATACGTTCATTGACTGAAGTTGTGACATAATGGATATCAGTAATGTTTGGTAGGGATGATGTAGATGGATTGGGTTTGTTCTGGAAGCTTTGGCGTACTGCATCTAATGTCCGCAGAAAGCGTGGAAATGTTGGGCAATGGTGTGTATAATGGCCATATTCTGAACATATCGTGCAAGTGAATTTGGTTCGCAACCCTTTACTACTTGAGTGAGAGGTGGGGGTGGTAGTACTTACTATGGTGGCGAGTATTGATGGTGTTTGACTGAGCAGAATTAGGTTCCGTAACTTGGGTAGAGATGGGCAGTTGTTGGTTTGGTGTCCATATTTCTCACATAGCGCACAAGGGGGTTTGACACGCGGGGGAAGTGGATCTATGGGCTCCTTCTTATTTCTCCTGCCCCAAGCTATGGCAAGAAGGGTAGTGAGTGGGGGTGTAGAGTGTATGGTGGGAGTGAGTATGGGAATCATCATTGGGATTCCTTCCATTTTGGGGGGAAGGGATGGTTGAGGGACCATCTCTGGTGGATGTAAATACCAAAGTAGAATTGCTAACACCATATTAGGGAGGGTAAGTGTTGCGGCTACTTGGAAAGCTTGTACGCCAGGTGGAGAGTAAAATAAGGGGATTTGAGTAATGGCTTTGGGAACTGTCTCCCAAAGTAGGATATGGCCTTGGGGAGAGGTGAAATCGTGGACTGGTGGGGTCGATGAGTTCGCAAGAGGATCGTGAGGGGGGAGCTTTGCGACTAGTGGGACGTCAGATATGATAGAAGCCTCCACAGGAGGAAGGGTATCCTCTATGTCAGTTATGTTGGATGATACAACACATACTTGATTGGAAGGATGAAGGAGTGGTGGTGCACCATGGTAAGTTCCTAACAATGATGGGTCTTTGAAAATTCTGGGACCCATTTCGATGAGTGGGTATGCATCATGACTCGTGTGGATGAGAGGAAGAATTTTATCGATGTTGGTAGATGGGTTAGGCTCATAATGTGAGACTTGGTCAATGGTAATGATCTTCCCATTATGGGGGAGCATCATCGTTCGAAAGATGGAAGAGGCAACTGCCTTCATAGCGTACATGTAGCTACGACCGAATAGGATATTATAATCGAGTGGGGCATCGATAAATTCAATGTCGATGAGAATGGTATTGCCCTCGAGATCTACGGGGACATTTTGGAAGAGCCCTTTAGGAGACGATGGTCATCTGTCATAAGCTCGTAAGGTAATGGTAGACGGTATGAGTTCGGGGGAACCAAGTTTCTGCCATACAGATTTGGACATAATGCATGTGGATGCACCTTCATCGATGATGCACCGATGAACTATAATGTTCTAAATTTTTACTAGGATTTGAAAAGTGATCAAAGCAGGAAGGCAAGGTTCTCCGCTATCGATATCAAATGTGATGAGTTGAGTTTATGTGGGGTCGACTGCCCCCAAGGAAGAAAGTAATGATTTCTGCTAAGTGGGACAAGTTTGAAGGACTTCTAAGACTGACATAGCAGCTGGGGATTGTGCTAAGTCGTCAACCAAACTATAATTATGAGCTTCCCTAGCTTCGGGGTTGTGGACATTCCTGCACAATGGGATGCGAGGGATGTGAAGAGGTGTTTCGGCATTAGGGCGAGGGATTACCAACGGGGTCTCGTCGGTGTTGGGGTTGTTTCTGGGGGAATGTGAGGAGACTCAATGGGTGTACGATACTAACGATTACGTGTTTGTAGAAGGATTTCTTCCTCACTGGTGAGGAGGATAGTACAATATGCAGGATTGATTAGGTTTAGATACTGTCCTAACTGAAGTGGGGTAGGTTGTGTGTCGTGTTGGGTGTTTATCACACCTTGTTGTGTGTTAGTGTCAGAAGTCACTCCTGGATTGCTTGTAGGAGTAGAGCCCAATGCCCATCAGTTTTATGTCACGATTTGCTTAATCGGGTGATTAGATGGGTGAAGACTCAAGAAAATACAACTTTAACTCAGGAAACTAGACCTGGTATGTAGAAAGCAAGGGAGGTCTTGATCCAACTTCTGTCAGTAAATGATTAAAGGGTGGTAGAAGGAAGACTTGTGAGGAGGGTGAGAAAGACTGCCTCGGGCAACAGGGATTTGGAAGCTTGAGGATGAAAAACTCAGAAGCCAAGATCCTCTTGGTCCAGAGCTTCAAGGAGTTGAGGGGTGACTAGACTAAATCCTTCAATTCCAAGTTGTTTCAGTGCTGAGAACATCACAAGAACCGATTCGAAATAATGTAACTATTACATTGATCCAACCTACATCATCTTATAATAGCCACAACTCGACTGGATCCTCCAATTCCGAGTTGTTATAACATAGTAAACAAAGAGATGGAAGGGAAGCTGACATCCATAAAGTAAGAAATCTCAAATGACTTCTACATTAACCAGAGCGACCAACGCTTCATCAAAACTTTACAATCGGGAGCCTTGCTCAACAATCCCTCACAAAATACAAAGATTGAGTCTATATACTCAGGAAAATTCACCTCACAGAGGCATGTCCAGTCACCCAAAGCTTGGTGTCCCTTCAGTCAAACTCGTACTGATATCATTCTTTAAGCGTCATCTTAATTATGCATGGCTCCTGGAAGGAGGGTAGCTGAGCCATTAAGTGTTGGGCTAGCATGCGCAGCCTTCTCTGTCTAGTCGAGGACTTCGGCATGGCTTCTTTGAAAAAATCGATGCACATGACCTCTTCGAGCAAACCCCTTGCCAGACCCTCCATTCCCACACTTAATGAATGAAAGGAGGTTTGAACCACCCGCTCTTGCTGTCATTTACTTCAGGTGAGAAACAGTATGGAGATCGGATCCGATGGCGCCTGGAGATCGCGATGATCCCCTCTGTAACTGAACTCGACGCCTTTGGCCTTCTTTACACAACTCCTTTCTCTCACCAGGTGACCACGGGCTGTGACCATGTGCTTATTCCCAAGGCACTTTTGACGTTCATGAATGGGAAGGAGATAATCCCTGCATTTAGAAATCGCGATGAGCGAAACGCCGAGATGGATCAGTCTAGTGCCACGCGTCCTTCTGAGATCTAACAGTCCTGAAACTCACTCGGCGATACTGTGGGCCTGGGTCCGAGACTCTCCCGGTGCCTCGTGCATCGGAATATAACGAAGCTTCTCTTTGCATCTTGGAGTCGCGATGGGTGAAACGCCGAGATGGCTCAGTTTGGCGCCAGGTGTCCCCTTTGGATGGATGGCTGAAAATGTTTTGTAATACCGCGGGCCCCACTTTCGGTGTTTTTGGTGCTATCGGGGTTCGAGGTTTCGAGATGTAGAACAACATGAAACTCTTTCCCCTCGAACTCCTGAATGCCGAAACATCGATGTGATTATATCTCGTGCCACGCGTCCTTTGGATGGACGGTTGCTATTCTCCCCTGCACATAATATGGGCGTGATCTATTGTTTTAAATTCAGTGCACTTCTCTATTCACGATTTCCCACCAACCGTTGATCTGATCATATGGATGGATCCAAACCATTGACACTATAATCCTGCTCGCTCGCTTGATTTTAAGTATGAAAAGGACTTTTCTGTGCATTTCACTTGGGTGCTCCTCCTGCAACCTGCAGACCTAGATGTCCTGATGTTGAAGATAAGTAATGTTGCTAACATTAGGCTCCATGGGGGATAGAGTCATCCCTGTGATTCTCTAAGGACTCATTTTGCAGTTCCAGTGCCTTGTTGTTGGGCTACAGAGTCATTTACTAAGACGAAAAATACAAATAAAAATAAGCAAAGAGTCAAAAGGACAATATTTACAAACGAAGGAGCCACCGAAGGCTCAGACAAAACATTTCTTAAGAAAATGCCCATTTACTGGGCTGTTGAAAACTTCTTCACCCTCCAAATCCTGCAACCTGTAAGTGTTATTTGAGAAAACTTCAGAGATTTTGAAGGAGACGATCCACAGGGCTTTGAATTTTCCGTGCTTTCCCTTGTCTTTCTTAGGAGCATCCCACTTCAGTACTAGGTCTCCTGTCCAAAATTATTCCGACTTGGCCTTCTTATCAAAAACCTACTTGATCCTTTGCTGATGGTCCTAAATTCTGATCATTACCTGCTCTCTGGCTTGCTGGACTTCTACCAGTTGATGAATCCTTCTGATCATGTCATTGGGTTCTTCATGATAATCTTGGAAGAATTTCTCTATGGGAATAGCCAGCTGAGAGGCGAGGACATCTTCTTCCCCATAAAGTAACTGGAAAGGGGAGATACCTATAGATCTCTTTGTAGTCACTCGATCAGCCCACAAAGCGAATTTCATCTTTGAATCCCGATCTTTTTTGTTTTCCTCCAATAGTCTTTTGATGATACTTATGAGACTTTTGTTGGAGGATTCTGCTAAACCATTGCCCTAGGGATAGTATGGAGTGGACTGAATCAACTTGATTCCAAATTGCTCACAGAACCTGACCAACGGTTCGGCCTTGAATGAGGTTGCATTATCTGTAACAATGTTTCTTGGGAAACCAAACCTTGTGATGAGGTTTTCCAGGAATCCAATAATTACCCTGTGGGAAGCACTCCTGGTGGGAATAGATTCAATCTAATTGGTAAAGAATTCCGTGGTAGTCAGGATCCATCTGTGCTGCCCACTGGAAGCAGGGTGGATTTCTCCAATAAAATCTAGGCCCCATTATTGGAAAGGTCCCGAAACAACTATAGGTTGTAAAGGTAAAGACTTGAGCTGTTGTTTTCCTTCAAATTTTTGACATTGGATACAGGCTCTAACTCCTCTGTGGACATCAACGAACAAGGTGGGCCAGTGGTACCCGACTCTGAGAATTTTGTGGGTTGTGGCCTTCCAGAAATGGTGCCCTCCACATAGGCCACTGTGAAATTCAACCATGATTCTGTCGGCCTCTCGTGGATCCATGCATTTCAAAAGCACTCCTAGGGGGTCTTTCCAGTATAAAATTTTATTGATAAGGAAGTACCTGATTGCCTTGAGCTTCAGAGCTCTTGCTTTGTTTCTTTGCAGGCCATCTGGAGGTCGCAACTCTTCCAGAAAGTATATGACATCCTTATACCAAGGACATCGAGCTAATGGGGGCTCCCTTTGAGGGTCTCCTTCAGATGGTTGACCCTGCTGAACTCCTGAGCATTCGTTGACGAAATTTATCCCCAAAGATTGGCAATTGGCTTCAACCAACAACTTGGATAAACCATGACCTTTGATCAGTTTGGTAGGCCTTATTTCCAGGTCAAATTCCAGAATCCTGGCTATCCACTTACTCCTTCTCCCGTCTATGTCAGGCTGGATAAGAATGTCTTTAACAGCAGCTGAGGGGACATAAGCGATGATTTTTGACTGCAGGACATAGACTCTAAATGCCTTGAGGGCCTTTACCGGGGCATAGGTATGCTTCTCCATAGTGTCATACCCGATTTCGGAATCCCTCAATGCTCGGCTGAAATAGGCAATAGGCTTCTCAAGTCCGTCCTTGTTTGTCTGTAATAAAATAGCAGCCACCGTGTCAATAGAGGCAAAGGAGAAAATAAGGAAATCCTTTGCGTATTCGGGACTAATAAGCACGGGGGCTTCAGTCAGGGCCTTATTTATTTTCTCAAAGGAATGTCGTGATTCAGAATTCCATCTCACTTCATTTCCTTTCCTTAGCATGGATGTTATAAGTTTTACTTCCTCAGCAAAGTTAGGCACAAACCTCCTTAGAAAATTGATTTTACCAAGGAAGGATTGGACCTCCTTCTTGGAACTCGGGATTGGTAAGGCCTGTATCGCTTCAACTCTACTAGGGTCAATCCTGACTCCTTCTGTTGATACTATGTGGCCCAGTAATTTTCCCTCCTGCATGGAAAACAGAGATTTCTTGGGGTTTAATGAAATGCCAAAACTCCTGCATTTCAGGAAAACCTTCCTGAGATGACGACAGTGTTCTTTATCAGACTTTGAAAACACCGTGATGTCATCCAGATAGACAACCACAAATTTATCCTTTTCCCTGACGAAAGCTATGTCCATGGCACGCTGGAATGTTTCCCCTGCATTCATTAATCCAAATGACATCTTGGCATACATGAATGTGCCCCATGGAGTAGTGAATGTTGTTTTTTCCTTGTCCTCAGGCAGAATAGAGACTTGATTGCAGCCATAGAAACCATCAATCATGGACATCCTGGAAGCTCCTTTTACCCTCTGCAACATATGTTCCATCTTTGGTAAGGGGTAGTTATCCTTTCGTGAGCTCCTGTTCAGGTTTCTGAAGTCTACACAGAGTCGGATCTCTCCATTCTTTTTCCTTACTGGCACCAAGTTGGCCACCCACTCTGAATATCTCAGGGGTACGATGATCTGAGCTTGAAGCAGCTTCTTCACTTCCCTCTCCATGATTGATCTGTCTCAGCTTCTGCCTAAATGGTTTTTCCTCCTCTTTTAATTGGATTTTATGCTCGATGACAGAAGTGTCATATGTTTTGAGGTCTTTGTAGGTCCAGGCAAACACGTCAGTGAATTCCCTCAAAAGTCCAGTGTATTCGGACTTCTACTCCTCTGTCAGGCTTCTTGACAATTTGACAAACTTGGGCTCACTCTCGGTCCCAATGTTGCACTGAATAGTATCAGTGTCGTCCTCCGTGGTCTCCCCTTTTAATGACACATTGTTTCTATCAAAAATCCTTTCCAGAGGAACCAGTCCTCTTGGAATATGATTGCTAGGCAGCTGCACAATGTTACGCTCTATAATCTTATTCATAAAATTACCCCCATCAAGATCTTCTTCAGAGATAGAGTCTTGGTCAATATGCATATCTAAAAATTCTTCGACAGTCTCCAAGAATTTCTTGACCTAGAGATCATCCTCGAAAACCTTCCAATGTTTGACGTTGTCAGGTATGGACGGCCTGTATTTTATTTCCACATCATATCTGAAATTGGGCGGCAAGGGAACTTTGAAATTACTTGCTGATGTAGCCAGGGAATCTGCCATTGTGTTCTCCTCTATTGGGATGAAAGAAATGTTAAATGCTGAGAAGAAACTGTCAATAAGGTCCCATACCTCATTTATGTAACTCCTGAGTCGAGGATTCTTAGTTTGGTAACCACTTCTGATCTGTTGGACCACCAATTCTGCATCACCGAACACTGCTACCTCCTGAATTCCCATTTCCCTTGCAGCTCTTAACCCCAGTACAAGAGCTTCATACTCTACCACATTGTTGGTAGCTTCAAATTCTAATTTGTATGACAAAGATATGGTTTCCTGAGTAAGTGACACGAAAACCACCCCAGCTCCAGCGCCTTCCCTGGAAGAGGCTCCATCAAAGAACATTTTCCAGACGGGGGTGATGGAGGGAGGAAATTTAGGGGAAATGGTGGGCTGCTTTTTGAGTTTAAGAGGAGGTTCGGAAGCAATGGTGAGTTGTAGCACACTGGAACCTAAATCAGTGTCTAAGGAAAAAATTGGATGGTTGGTAGGGTTGGCCTCATCACTGATTATATAGGCCAGTTGGGCTTCTCTGTATAGCCTTCTATGCTCTCCTCCAAACACTGAGATAGTAGCATATGTGAGGTCCATTTGAAAAGTCCCCCCCAACCTTTTTATCCAATATCTTGATAACAACATACCGAACTTGGGGGGGACATCGTCCACTACAATATCCATGAACACACTTTTCATGGGCAAATGAAACAAGGTCACAACCAGGTCTTTGATAACTCCAAGACACTGAACTTTCCTGGAGTCAAAGGAATAGAGGTCATGATAGGCTCGGGTGACTTATATCCCTAACTCTTCCATGAAATTTTTGGGCATGAGGTTGTGAGAATCTCCCGAATCCATCAAGTAGTTGTGAAGTACCTTGTCATGTATGTTCAAGGAAGTGTAGAAGGGAGGGGATGAGTCAGTCCTATCTTCTACCATAGGAACTAGAATAACTGCAGGATTTTCATCTTGCAAATTAATAGAGTTTGTGGGAAGGCACGAGATCTCAAACTGTAAAAGATTAGAGAAGCGTTTCTTGAACCTTTCATGTTTAATCAATTCTGTCAGGGGCACATGGATTCTGATTTTTTGAATTTCATGCTCGAAATTAAAAGAAGATGAGAGCTTTGGGATTTCTCTTATTTTGGGAGCATGACTCTAGATAATGGGAGAGAGGGGTTGGGTATTCTTACCTCTGTGGCTGTCTTCTACTTCATCAGAAAGATTCTCTATTCTAATGGACCACTAAGGTACATCAGGTGCTACTGTCTTTTTCTTAGACCTCAGATCATATCTGCCTTGGTTTCCACTAGCCTTGTCTCCCTTGCTCAGTTCATTTAGCTGACTGTCCATGAGAGACTCTTCGTATGCTAATTGAGTGAGATGAGGAAAAGGAGGAGTGTCCCAGAAGGAATGGATTTCATGATCGGGCTCATCCGTTTCCCCTTCTTCCCCCTCGGCCACAAAATTGTTTTTAAAAGGAGCCTGAATCTTCTAGTCTTCTCTATCTCTTCCCTTCTCTCTTTGCACATTTGGGGGAGTAAAATTGTTTGGCCTCCTGAAACCTCCTTTGTTTTCAGCATTCTGAGGGCCCTTGTATGCTTGCCTCCCCTCGAATTTCATTCTCTCCATCTCTGCAGACAGAGACTTCACCATCTTGGTCAGTTCATCCACTTGAGGGTGCGACAACGATGGGCCAGAAGTTGAGGCTTACGACCTTCCCTTTCTTTTGTCTGTGTCAGCCTTGATCCTCAGTCTAACAACTGCTAATACATTGGATTCCACTTCTATAGCCGCATCTTGCATTTGAGATAAGGAGGTGGCTCTTCTTTCTCTCAGTAACAGACAGAAATCGGGGCCAAATGCACTAGCATAAGAAATCTTGGTCGAGGCTTCTGAGGGATTTATTTTGGCAGGAATTTTATTATACATTTTATTAAATCTTTTGGAGAAGTCAGAGACAAACTCTCCTTCCATTTTCTTCAAAGACCCGAACTCTATCATGTAATACATGAAATCCTTCCTATCGCCCCACTGCCTTAGGAAAACACTATCCAGGGCTTCGATCCCGGCAATAGATCCATGGGCCAATCCTCTGAGCCATTTCCTCACCTCGCCATCAAGGCTCTAGACAAAGAATCTCATCCAGAAATCTTCATTTTCAATGTTGAGGTTGTCTGCGTAACTGTAGAACGTAGCCAGGTGCTCTTCTGCAGTTACATCCCATTCTCCGGTGAACTTGGGCATGTATTTCAAGTAATCTCCAGCAGGGAGAGGATTCATAGGATGGGGTAGAACTAAGGGAGCGTATCTGGTAGCGACTATGGCGTCCATTTTATTCAGAGGGGGATTAGCAACAGCCATAGGAATATTAGGTGGAGGATAACTCGGAGGAGAAGAAGTTCGTGAAGGGGATACTGGGAATGAATCCCAAAGTGGGGTGGGAAACAAGAGGGGATTTAAGGAGAAGGCTAACGAGCTCAAGTCAGTAGGTGCTCCTCTTTGCGCAGGAGTGGTAAAACTAGGCATGGGGAAATCTTCTGTGGTCCTGGGTCTATGCCAGGGTACAACTTCGAAGGAGAGGGGAGTGACAAGGGTTTCTCCCTCCAATCCCAAACCAGGAGGGGAAAACTCAACAGGAACACTCCCAAAGTTTAGGAAATGGAAAACCTATGAACGAGGCCGGTCAAGAATCTGGGGAGGAAAAAATGGAGTTCTTACAAAAGTAGATGGCGAATTACCTGGTTCGGCGATGGAAGCTTCTTCTTCAAGGGCCTTTCCTTTTCTGAGAACCACCTCTGGATCAAATTCGGGTGTAGCTAGAGGAAACTGTGGATGAGACCGTGTGTGTCTTCCTTTGAAAGCCACAATTAACTCGGCAGGTTTTCCACAACGGAGTCGTCAAAATGGAGTCACCAAGTGCACAACAACAATCTTCAAGGGCTCTAAAACCTGATGCACCTTTAGGATCAGAGGCTCAATGTCATTCAATCCTGTGGAAAATTTTCAACTTCGTCCCTGGCAACGATGCCAGAAATGTTAGCGTCAGAAGTCACTCTTGGATTACTTGCAGGAGCAGAGCCCAATGCCCATCAGTTTTATATCATGCTTTGTTTAATGGGGTGATTAGATGGGTGAAGACTCAAGAAAATATAGCTTTAACTCAAGAAACTGGACCTGGTATGTAGAAACCAAGGGAGGTCTTGATCCAACTTATATCAGTAAAAGATATAAGGGTGGTACAAGGAAGACTTGTGAGGAGGTCGAGAAAGACTGCCTCGGGAAACAGGCCTTCAAAAGCTTGAGGACAAAAAACTCGGAAGCCAAGATCCTCTTGGTCCAAATATTCAAGGAGCTGAGGGGTGACTCGACTGAATCCTTCAATTCCAAGTCATTTCAGCACTGAGAACATCACAAGAACCGATTAGAAACAATGTAACTATTACAGTGATCCAACCTACATCATCCTATAACAGCCACAACTCGACTGGATCCTCCAATTTCGAGTTGTTCTAACACAGTAAACAAAGATATGGAAGGGAAGCTGACATCCATAAAGTAAGAAATCTCAAATGCCTTCTACATTAACCAGAGCGACCAACACTTCATAAAAACTCTACAATCGGTAGCCTTGCTCAACCATCTCTCACAAAATACAAAGACCGAGTCTATATACTCAGGAAAATTCACCTCACAGAGGCGTGTCCAGTCACCCAAAGCTTGGTGTCCCTTCAGTCAAATTCGTACTGATATCACTCTTTAAGCACCATCTTAAATACGCATGGCTCCTGCAAGGAGGGTAGCTGAGCCATTAAGTGCTGGGCTAGCATGCGCAAACTTCTCTATCTAGTCGAGGACTTTGGCATGGCTTCTTTGAAAAAATTGATACACATGACCTCTTCGAGCAGATCACTTGCCAGACCCTCCATTCCCACACTTAATGAATGAAAGGAGGTTTCAACCACCCGCTCTTGCCATCATTTACTCCAGGTGAGAAACAGTATGGAGATTGGATCTGATGGTGCCTAGAGATCACGATGATCCCATCTGTAACTGAACTCAGCACCTTTGCCCTTTTTACACAGCTCCTTTCTCTCACCAGGTGACCACGGGCTGTGACCATGTGCTTATTCCCAAGGCGCTTTAGGCATTCACGAATGGGAGGGAGCTAATCCCTGCATTTAGAAATCGTGATGAGCGAAACGCCGGGACGACTCAGTCTGGTATCACGCATCCTTATGAGATTTGAAGGTCCTGAAACTCTCTCGGCGATATTGTGGGCCCAGGTCCGGGACTCTCCCGACACCTCGCGTATCAGAATATAACGAAGCTTCTCTTTGCACCTTGGAGTCACGATGGGAGAAACGCCGAGATGGCTTAGTTTGGTGCCAGGTGTCCCCTTTGGATGGACGGCTGGAAATTTTTTGTGATACCGTGGGCCCCACTTTCGACGTTTTCGATGCTATCGGGGTTTGGGGCTTCGATATGTAGAACAACATGAAACTCTTGCCCCTCAAACTCCCGAATTTTGAAACACCAATGCGATTAGATCTCATGCCACGTGTCCTCTGGATGAACGACTCCTATTCTCCCCTGCACATAATATGGGCGTGATTTATTGTGTTAACTTCGACGCAACTTTCCTATTTGTGATTTCCCTCCAACCGTTGATCTGCTCATATGGGTGGATCCAGACCGTTGACACTATAATCATGCCCGCTCACTTGATTTTAAGTCCGAAAAGGACTTTTCTGTGCGCTACACATGGGCGCTCCTCCTGCAACCTGCAAACCTGGATGTCCTGATGTCGAAGACAAGTAATGTTGCTAACAATGTGGAATAGTATTCTGCAGTATC
>ML778549.1:245497-259769 GCA_009831015.1 Picea engelmannii
TGAGTCTCTTGAGGAGATTTGTCAGAGATTCACTTCATCTGTCCTAGTGGACACTTAGATTTATCATTCAGTCACATTGCTAGGAGATGTTGATGATCTAGTAGGGGAGCATCAGATGATGGATGACACTTCCATTTGTCTTCCGAGAGCAGTTGGCCTCCATGTAGAGGTTGATCCAGTAGTACGCCCAGGATCTATGAGGCAGCATGAGTCTATGGGGGGCGACATGGGTATGTCAGAGCATACAGTGATGAGTGATATCTCACAGATACATGTTGAGATGTACGGTGGAATTCAGAGGGGTATAGTGCCTTGCAGAGAGGACACACGCCTAGGGGAGCATGCAGATGTCACTCCTTTGCAACAACACCTAGTTATGAGAGATTACCTTCACCATTTCAGCACTTTCCTGGGTGATGGGAGATGGAGAGTGGTTGAGAAACAGTTGGAGGAGTTACTTCCAGTTGTACTAGATGGTGGGGATTCAGTGATAACCACAGGAGAGCATTGATCATGGATACTGATGGATGAGCTTCTGGTTGAATCCTTGGGATTGACCAAAGCATGTGACGCCTTCCAGTCCTACGGTCAGCTGTAGATATATCTGTTATCATTTCCCGACATGTTTATCATTGACAACATCATGAGGAGGATAGAATATGAGCATATAGTGCTTCTGACAGTGATTAGTCTCACACATGAGAAGTTAGAGGAGATTGGAAGTGATAAACTTCCAAGTTTATCATGGGACCCAGGAGTCTGTTTTGTTAACATGATGTTCATGTTGATCCAGGTTGTACTGGAGAGCCTCACACTCCACCTTGGTTGGGTTTGGAGTGGGTCTACATGTACTTTTCCTATGGGGCGAGACCTTTTCTTTCGCTTGATCATCATGATAGGGCATGGATATGTTTGGATAGGTACTTCTTCTACAGAGATGCCTATACAGATACAGTTTCTGGACAACAGGTCCATTGGTTACAGGTATGTCAGATTGAGGATCCAGGGGAGGAGGATTCAATATGTATGCATGGGGCAGACAATCATGGTTAGAGAAGTGCAGTGTCAGCATGAGGATCTTCAAATGAGGTTAGCATGGGACCCAGGGATTGTAGGATTGAGCAGTTCATTGACTGATAGGGGAGAGTGGACCATTGCAGGAGAAAGTTATTTTGACTTTCCATTGAGCTTCAGTGTTGAGAGGAGCGCATCGCTTGTGGGTGCCTCATGGAGGTCTTGCATCACCTCAGTCAGGCATCAACATGTGTAGTTGATGGAGGCCATGTGGATCTTGGTAGATATTTGGAGGATGGATTCATTTCGAGATGAGGCCATGTGTCATATGCAGGAGGTTCACAGGGTTGATATCTTTTAGGACTATGCTTCGCAGAGTATTGCAGTTCACTTCTTGATATGGGATCCAGGGGGTGGAGTGCATTATTGTTCGTCTTTCGAGGGGTTCTACTGTGTATCCCACAGGTGGACATGGGATCTTATCATTTTAGTTGAGTGGATTTGGCTATTTCTTGAGGACAAGCAATTTTCTAGCAGGGAGGACTGTAATGTCCCCACTTTGGGACATCATCACAGGAAAGAGAACCAGATAATGGGGAGTTATTTGGATGCCTATCCCCGAAATCCTACCTAGACTAAAAACTTTTTTTTGGCACTTCCTATGGAGGAAAACTTAGTGAGTTTTTAGAAAAAATTTAGATGTATTTGTTTGAGAGGTTGGGGGTGTGAACCAACCTCTTTGAAATTAAACGGGAGTGGATAGTTTCGTCAAGAAAAGGGTGGGGTGTTTCAAAATCCCTTTGGAGGAAACTTACTTTGACCTCCACATTTAAAGAAGAAACTATGTGAGTGATAAGTGACTTTTGTGTGTGAATGAGTGAAAGTGTGCCAATGTTTTAATGAATTAGGTGCCACTTTGTTTCATGTGGACTTCGCTTGGTCCTTACAAGTGTTGATTACCTGATTAACTAAGTGTCTTTGGTACAACCTTGCGTAATTTAAAAGTCCCTAGGAAACTAGCATGTTGACATGTGGGTCCTTTACTATTCCTTTAACTCCCTATTGTGATTTAATCTAAGAAAAGATTTGAAACTATCCTAGATTGTTATCATGTGGGCATGTATGGGCCCATTACAAAACCTTTAAACTTCCCTAGTGATTCAATCTAAGAAAGTAAATTTCAACACTATCCTATCTTTGTAGCATGTGGGAATGTATGCGCCTATTACAATCTTAAGATGTGTTTGAAAAAATAAACTAAGAGGAGTCCCAAGAGGGGCTGTTGTCCTCTCCTAAAGGTTTTAATCTTCTTAAGGGAGATGAAATTTTTCCACAATCTTTTTTTGATTCAAGGTCGCTTGGAGGCGCGAGAGAAGAACATACTAAGCGATTGTTATCCAACTTCTAGTCCCAATGCAAGTTAGATGTGATTTAAAAATGATTCCAATTTATATTTTTAGTCAAAGCAAGCCATCCATGTGGCGAAAATGAAAGCAAAAGAGGAAAATAATGATTTTAAATCCCTTAAGTGCCTATGTGTTTTGACTAATCCCTTTATATGAAGAGGGAACTAACTGTGGTGCAGCTTAAAACATGCATGAAATCACTTTTAAGAAGGCTAGGGGTCTTCCCCAAATTACAAAAAAACCATACGATGTGTAGTTTTATGCATAGGTGCACGAGTCTCAGTGTAGACAGAGACGCACTGAGCACATGTGCATAGACCGAAATGAGTTTTTGGGTGCAGGTGTGCAGAGCAATATTGTGACTTTGGCGCATGTGCACATGATGCGCATCTGTGGGCCAAAAAACTCATGCATAACTGACACATGGCCGTGAAAGAAAATTTTGGATGGAATTCTCCCAATTCAACTTGGAATTGGATGTTTTTCAGGTTGGATTGGGCCGATTAATGCACCTGCAAGTTAAATAAACCAAAAGAAGAGCTAGAAAAACCCAAATGGGGTAGGAAATTTATACCTTTCCCTGGTGGAGTCACCAATCTATTGTACCTCTTTCGTCACCTTAGTGAGAAAAATAGAGGTGCTTGCAATCTTAGCTGGGTTTGCTAAGCAGGACAGCTGGAAGGAAAAGGGTTAGAAAAAGAAATATAAAAGAACAAATAAAAACTAAACTAAGAAATAAAATAACAACTAAAATAATGAGCATAGGGACATAAGGACAAAAGAAACAATAAGACCCATGTCACCAATGGTAAGGTTGATATTAGTGAAAGAAAACACGAAGAAGAAAGAGGACTATGAGTCCCTTCTTCCTCTAAGGGAGGGCTCTTGGACCCCCACAAATAATCTCTTCTTACAACTTTGAATGAAAATAGTGAAAGAATTCTTTGCTAATCCACTCAAGGGGTGAGATGGATTGCCCAATGCAATGGTGCTAGTATACTCTTGGTGAGAATAGAGGATTTCTCAAGAGAATAGTAGCAGCATAACTTTGCTATTGAATTCCTTAAAAAATGAAGTGCACCCATGGCCTTTTTATAGAACCTCTTTGAGGTATTGTGCAACTAACTTGTAGTGTGTAAAGAGGCTAATTAGGGCATTTTTAGGTCTTTGACTAGCCACCCAGTTGGATCCAATCTAGATTTGAGTGTCAAATCAACTTGGAAGCTGAACCAGAAGTGGGTGGGAGGTCGACCACTCTCATAAATGCGTCGTTCTCACATGTGCACGGCTTTTTGCGACCACAGTCGCGCATCGGGTGCATGTGCGCTTTTCCTGCGTTTATGTTTCACGCATGTGCGCGCGTGCCTTGTGTAGTCATGGTGCACTTTAATTTTGTCATTGGTTGTATTTTTTGACCCTTTGGAAATTCTTTTGTGGTAATTTTGGTCCATGGGTGACCTCATAACTGTTTGGCGATGTTGAATGCTTGTAACCATTTGCGGACGAAATTTTAGTGATAACAGGTGGGACCATGATGATGTAAATTTATCACCCTTCTCAAATCACTCAAAATTTTGCACCCTTCCCAAACATTCAAAGAGCCAAGACAATTGAAAGGCAGTGCATGGCCATAAAAAGAAATAGGAAGGGGATATTAAAATAAGTTTTGGGATATAATTATGATCTGGAAAATTAGTTGATGAAAGAGATAGAATATAACATGGCATTTGGCCTTAGAATATGATTCCTCACCAATCATTATATTGTTACTTGCAGTTGAAGAAGGGAAAGGATTATTTTCCACACACATAAAACATTTAAGAACATCACTTTAGTGTGTAGCAAATAATTTCACCTTACAATCGGCCTAAACAAGTAAATATAGAGTCCTTATAAGATAAATCATCATGATCAAAATAAACCAATTCGTGAGTAATTCATCTTCTAAAGGTGAGTTACTCAGATTCTTGTTATCGTAGAAGATGACCCACCTGCACAGTTTCTTCCCTCATGAGAGATGAATAAACCATCTTGTCCAAAGATGTGTGAGGATTTTTTCCTATTTTCACAAATGAGGGTAACATCCCTTTCTTCTCACATTGGCTTAAACATAAAAGAAATGGAACATCCTATAACCCATCCCAAGGTGCGATTATAAAATTTGACCAATCCTCTGCATAATCTTGAGGAAGAATATTCAAATAATTGGTGAATGTTGCTTTGCGTGATAGAGTGATGGGGGCTTAGAGGAAATGACTAGATTCCCTCCTAGCCATCCAAGGAACTCAATTGTTTAAGGGTTGACCATGTCCAACACAATAGTAAGAGTTTCAATTGATTCACCTAGAATAATCTAGAAATAAGTTGAATTGGATAAAGAGAACCATCTTCACAACACATTAGAAAGTTTTAACTCTATTGGTAAAAATAGTTTTAACCTGATAAATTCAATTGGAAAACCAGAGGTGGTATCAATAAATGAATATATGTATCCATAATCAAGAACTAGTATTTGATCAAATGAATGATCTTCTCACAAATTTCATTTATAAAGGAATATAAGGCACTCATTCTTATGGTCAACACTTTGGGGAATTTAAGAGCCTCTTACAACCAAAGTTGTTAGCTCAAAAAATCCAAGCACATATAGATAGTAAAAGAAAAATGCACCAATAAATTCATACCTTATGTTATGTTTATGTATGTAAATCTTATTCTTTTTGTGTCAATGTTCTTGTAAGGACCTCTCTCATATGGCTTCTTATATCAGATCCTCTTAATAAAAGATCAAGAAACAATTTATGCAACATATTCCATGTTACAGTGTGTTATATAGTCATGGAATAGAAGTGATTTGCTATTAACAATTAACCATTTATTGTCATCTCTTTATGAATTTAAGTTATATGCAGAGGGTACCTCCATATATTTGAATGTATGATGATGTGTAATTGTCTGAAGCATGTTGTATTGATGTGTACACATGTGTTAGAATTGTTGAAATCTTAATTTCTCAACATGTTATTCTATTTCCATAATATAAAAGAATCATTCTCAATAGTTCCTTTTATGCTTATCTTTATTTTATTCTAATTCACCACTTAACCCACCTTTAAATCTCAATTTTTTGAAACACTCATGGACATATTCCTCTTGGGATTGAAATTTTTTATCATCTAAGCTAATACTATTTGAGGGCCAAGAGTTTTGAGAAAGAGAGAGAAAAAAACTTAATTAATTTTCCATCATTTACTTTACTCCACATATGGCTTTAAGGCTCATCCTGAGTCTTATCCCATGGGTTTCCTCCGTTGGATTTCTGAGAGGGGGGGTGAATCAATAATAGAGGGATTTAATCCTTTTTAACCATAAAATGCAAGTGTTGTATCAATGTAGCATTTTTTTTTTAACAAAAGCCAAAGAAAATTTATATTAAAAGAGGTGTGAATAATCGCAAGAGAAGTACAAAAATTGATTTCCAGGACCTGAAATTAAAAAACTTGCCTCCCTATAGGCTCCCAGTAGGTATGTGGTGAGTGGAGGAAAGAATTTATTCTATTATAAATCCGATTAGATCTTTTATACTAAATATCATACAGTAGGAGCCTAATAAAAAAACTGTTAAACATAACATACACTTAAATATTGTTTGTGTTCGGTGCTAGAGGTTCTCCTTCTGTTGATAGCCTCAGATTTAGGTGCATTCATGGTCGAGGTCAAGGCGAAGAGGCTACATCAGAGATGGATATAAAATATGTTGGGGAAGTCGAAGGAGAAACAGGTCTAGCCCCAAACTGAAGAATTTCTACATCTTGCCTTAGTGCCTCGTGCTTGTCCTTTGTCCATTGATGCTCTACCCAATGATGGATGGTGAGTTCTATTATGGATAGGACTTTATTTGAGAGGGATATGAGCTTAATTTGCATATTTTTCATGGTATTAACCAATTCCTCATGTTCTTCCACTAAGATGGCACATTGGCTACCTGTGTTCCTTTTCATTTTGTTGGGATTGCTATCGCTGTCTGTCTGAATTATGAAAGAACCAATATCTATAATCAAAGGAGGGGTATAGTTCTCTCTCTTCTTCTAAGTATGAAATAGTCCCATGTATTGCACCATGATTTTTCTTATATGTTCCATCATCTGCGCCAGATTCAGAGGATGATTTCATTTTCCCGTTTTTGGATGGACACACGAGCTGCTATCATGTTCTCTGTTGATACTGATATTACTTACATTGCCTAAATTAAATGGATATTACTCCCATGGATTCATTATGAGAGAATTCACCCCCCTCCAGATCTTGTTACCGTGGTCTGAAGCAAACCGAAGAATGTCGAAGTGACTTCCCAAGTCGGGGGAGATGAAGGGTGTGTAAAGAGTAGCAGGCATTGAGGTGAAGGAGGGAACATCAGGGTGGCAAGAGGTGAGGTAAAGTAGCATGAGGTACCAGATCCAAGGGCCAAGTTTCAAAGTGTTTTGACGTGAAGGTTTCATGATGGTTTCCAAGTTCATGGTCCAAGTGTCAATCTGAGCGATCATGTGAGCTGGCCGCCAGTTGTCGAGTGCTTGTCGGATGGGTGACAGGGTCATGGAATGGGCCTTAGTTGCGTGATTCCATTGACAACCAACAAACCCAGCTCCAGAGTGGTTTCCATATTCACTTGAGAATTGACCATTTGATTATTGCATCTAAGAACATGAAAAAAGGAAACATTGCAGAAGTGTTTGATAATTGTCGATATTCGATGAAATATGGCATTTAAGTGGATATTCAAGGGGTGGGAGCATCTGCGGGAATTATTTATGATTATCTTAGAATTTCCAATGACCGAAAGGGAGTGCATGTTTGTATTTTTGGCAAGGATAATGCCTTGATATAGAGCGTAGGCTTCAACTTGGTTATTGGATGAAATTCCGAAGCTCCAGTGGAATGTGAGTGTTTGATTTCCTTGTGGGATAATGATGACCCCTCCTCCTTCCACCCCGTATCATTGTAGCATTATCATCCAATAGTTGTAGAGTAAATAAATAATGAACAAATAATCAATCATTCACAGTACACCAGAAGTTTTTATGTGGAAACCCAAAGAGAGAGAAAGAATGCTTTTTCTTATATGTCTTTAAGAATTACATTCATTGGAAGCACCAACTTCCTTTGTTTTCTAGATGCAACTAGAAGGAGGCTCCAACCCCCTAGTTTCTCAAGCTACAACCTGAGGGAAGCTACCACTCCTCAATTATCTAGCTAAAACCAGAAAGAGGCTACAACCCCCTATGTTCTCTGACTACAACCACCTGTCCTTGCCCCATCCAACCACCCTATCATAAAAATAAAATGATGGAACTGTTGTCACACTATCACTATGAGTTATACTGTTGTAAACATGTACCAATCAATCAACACCAAAAATCCTGTAACAACCTATACCAAACAACCTGTGCCAACATGTACCATACATCAACCCGTACCATAAACAAGTGCATCAACCATGCACTAAACTTGTACAAATAACCTGTTACAATAACCTGTTGAAACAACCTATCACAACAACCTCTCTCATCCATCTTATCAACCAAATCATATCTACTCACCAAGATCAATCACCAAGAAAAATCTCAACCATATACACAATATCACCAAGATGTGCATCAACCAAGCATAACAAAACAACTCATGATCATCACCAAGATCAATATGTGCTTCTAATAATATACCAAGACAAGTATGCTACATTATCCATAAACCATGTGTGAACAATATTACTAACAAGTGCCTCCAATCATGTACCAATTATGTACCAATCATGCATCAAATACACATAAACTATGACTCATCAAGATGTGCCAACATCATCAACTATACACCTCATGTATGTGCCAACTCATCAACTACTTCTCTCAACCATGTACCAAACATGCACCTCAACCAACATCCATCATCAATTTCATCATCCAAATCTGATTTGTAACTCTATAATAGACCCGGTGTATATGATCACATACCTACAAAAATTCCTTAAATTTAACAACAAGAGACTAGCATTGTCATCAAACTTTACTTTAGTCTCACATGACTAATTTTGGATTAGTCAACAACCCTAACTTAAAATAATCATAACTATGTAATTGTAATGAAAAAAGATATGAAAATAGTACACAATGTTCTTCAGTGTCTTTTATACAATTCCTCCAGGTTTCACTAGTTGGAACCTCTCAAAAAAAGAGTTATAGAAAAAATGGCATACCTTGTTGAATTTTGGCTTATTCTAGAGATCAAACTTGTTGAGTGTGCCTCTAGCACATAATATTTGTTGTGTGGATATGAAATTGGTACAGTGAATACTAAAGACTGTAATCTAATCAATACATTTGGTATTACTGAATTTGGATCTGTTATGAAGAACTTTTGACATTTTTACTTGAAACACCTGTTTTAAACTAGTTTCAAGACTAGCCACAAACCCTATTTTCCACGAAATGTAACTCCAAAGATAAAATGACCCACAAGCTAAATTTTTTATCACAACTACTTAGATATGTTTCCTCAATGTCCTCTAGAGTTCATGTTCTGAATCATTCTAGAAAAATATTTATTGCTAAAATGGTGAGATGACCTGCAAATAACATACCTTAGAAAGCATCATCATAAGAATTTATCCTCCCTTGAATTTCAGCCTTCTTTACTTCACCTTCCCTACGAAATTCTCCTTAAATATCCTTTTTTTTCCTCAGTCACTTGTATATATTCAAGATGATCACGTGTAATTAAATGAGAGATACTTGCCTCTTATTTATACTTTTATGTAGCTTCCTCAAGGGGTTACCTTCTAACCATCTTAAACCACTTTCCTTATTTTAGTGCTAACCCACTTCTAACCACTTGTCCACTTAGTAATTTCTCTGTTAACTTTATTATTTAATAATATATTTTGTATCACTTTGAATTATAGTACACTCATCACTTCACCTTATTATTTAAATAATTTCTTCTTTTCAAACACCTTGACTACTTTGACCTTTTGGGGCTTTTAGAGGACTCGTGAGGGTTTTGCAACTTCACATGGCCATAACTCTCAAACTGTGAGAATTTATGTGACGTTCCACATAACATTGGAAATGGAATGACATGTGCTATCCATATAGAATAGGCTTACCTTCAAATATATTAAAACACATAGAATTATACATAAGACAAACTTGGTTCCATTACCCAAAACTTTGTGCTACTAGAATTTTCTACCAGACTTTATTCAAGGGTTGACATAAATGAAAACCAACCCAATTAATCAACAATACCCCCCTTTGGCATTGATGGAAACACTCTGATGCAATAATAAATTCATATCACTCATGCTCCCCCTATGATTGTCGCTCCCCATGGAATCATGCCTATGTGTTGTTTTATGCAAGCATTTTCCTTTGCATTTGATAAGTCTCTCCCCCTTTGTCACCAATGGAAAAGGTATCTTTCCATATGGGGTTTCTCCCCCTGACTAGACTCTTCCTGAAACTGATCTCCCAACCTGAGCTTTCCTCTTTATGGTGATTCCTCGTGTAAATCTAAGACATATAAGATAAGCATTCAAAAGCATTCATTTTGGAGTAGAAATTACTCCGAGTCTCTGGAAAAGATACTCAAAGGCTTCTCTTGGAAGTGTTTTTTTAAAGATGTTTGCCACTTGTTCTTTTGTGCCCACATACTGAACTTTAATGTTCTTCTCTGCAACCTTTTCCCATAGAAAGTGATACTTTATTGGAATGTGATTCATCTTGGAGTGCATCACTAGGTTCTTTGAGATATTGATGGTGCTTGTATTATCAAAATAGATTGGAATGGGATCATCATACTCAGCCTGTATATCTTTCAAAGTTTGTTTCATCCATAGAACCTGAGTACAACATCATGTTGCTGAAATATACTCTACTTCAATTGTAGATAAAGATACTGATGATTGTTTCTTTTTTAGCCAAGATACTAAACACTCACCCAAGTGGAACATTGCTCCAGTGATGCTTCATCGGTCATCAATGCAACCTGCCCTATATGAATTTGTGTAGGCAATAACTGATAGATCATTTCCTTTTGGATAACATAATCCAAACTCTTCCATTCCTTTGAGATATATGAAAATCCTCTTATGATGCACATGCCCGCTACCTCTCAACCCGTAAGTTGGGTGGTCCCCGTGCTCACAGGATCCTTCCTTTATCGCAGCCCGAAGAACTCTAAGGCTCTTCTATTTCCCTATTGGGAAATCTACACCCACATTAATCCTCGTAGGATCCCCCTTCTTTACAATCATGAGATTGGACTTTGCAACCTCGCGAATCCAAAGGTCGAGCGTCGGTCTCTTGAAACCCCGAAACTTGACAATAGTCAATGCCAACCTTTCCCTTCTCCTATCGGGAATTATTTTATCGCAATTTCGCAACTCGTGATGTCAAGCAACTTTCTTTAACGACTCTCGAACCCCTATATGCCAAAACCCTGACACACGTGCGAGTTGACTATTTAGTGACTTCACTCCATCAACATTTCAGAGTTCGCGGTATCGCAAATCCTGATGCGATGTTTTCGGCACTTCACCCTGTGAAATTTTGAAACTCGTGTCACCTGTCCACTCCACTAACTCTTGTGGCCCCACACTATTCTCATACCTGTCGGGATATCACGTTTTGTGATTTCGCGATTCCTGATGCATTATTTACGGGACTTTACATTACGAAACCCTGATACACGATTTCACGTGCAAATCCGATGGTCCTTGTGACCCGGATCAACGGTCCTGTCCCTTCTGAGCTTTGAACCCTTCGGGAATACCTATCGTATCTTCCCCACACCTCTGTGAGGTCTAATGGCTCACAAAGATTCATGAATTCTCCTTGGAGAATACCAATTGCCTATCTTTCTTGATGAAACCTGTGAAGTGACCAAGTGTTCTTCCACCAACTTGTCCCCCTGTGGTGCAAACTTACGACGCTTCTTGAAAACCTTCAAGGCACAAATCCCCTTGCGTTGTCCTTCAACAAATCCAAAGGCCTTATCCTTCCTGAGCTTCCTTATAACTCTGAGTCTTAGAAAAGACTCTTGCACGCACTCCTTGCGGAAAAATTTCAAACACTTCAAGTGCTTGAATCCTTTTGACTCTGCTCAGATTCGCAACTCTAAGGATTAGCTTGGCCTGTGCACTCCTTGCACAGCTCCTGTTCCTACCTGCACTTCTAGGTGAATGAGAACAAAAGATACCCTATCTGAACCCTTTGTCAACGCACTCCTTGCGGACACTTCGACTACACTCCTTGCAGGAATCCTTGTTCAGATAGAGAAACAATTGAAACTCATTCCTCCTTCCTCTCATACTTCCATTCAAACATGGAATCATATACAGATCATATAAAGCAAATTTATAACAGGGAGAAAACATTCATGAGCATATCAGTCAACATCTATACACAGAGAACAAACACAGAATCATGAATTTGAATCAACTCTTCTATTAATTCAAATATTAGTTGTTATAACCCTAAATTGCACTATCCCTGATTACCTGGCATCAGGCCTACTCATGCCTCTTCCTAGCCAAAGCCATGCTGAGCAATTCCTCAAAAAACCACTTAAAACAAGCAACCCGCACCCTAACTTCTCACTGGGCACGGGCATCCACTTGCTGTCCTCATACTGCACGCGGGCATCCGCAGGCTAACCCAAAACAGCCCGCGGGTACCTAACAAAGCAAAAAATTAGGAAAGTTTCCGCCGGGACACGAGGCTTTTTGTCAGTTAACTGGAACTCCGAGCCATGCATGGCCGAGAGTTCACCAAAAACCCTAGATCCTCCTAGCCTATAAAAGGAGGGGTAGGGGTACTATTCAAAGGAGAAAAAAATATAGCAAAGAAACTCTGCCAAATTGCCAAGCCAGTTTTGTCCCAACCCTTTAGCCTTGCCTCAAGCTTTAGGAGAAATACATGCAGCAGCAGTTGGAGGACAGAAAGAAGAGGAAGAGTCTAGGATCAGGATCGTGGAACGGTGGCCGATCTCAGAAATCATTGTAAGTTGGTTCATATTGAGATTAATGAAAAAGATACTTTTCCCGTCTCAAATACATGAGTCTCATCTATGATATTTGATTTATGTTTTATCTCTAACCCCCTAGTAGATCAGTAGCATGCATGCACAGTTTTTCTTGATTGCAGGAAGCTTTGTGGAAGGAGCAGCAACAAGGAGATAACAACTCAACGGAGGATCTACTTCAACCGTCGGAAAAAGGTTGGTTTATTCTTCCCATGTTTGCCTGAGAAAAGGGGTTGAGGTTTTGGGTAGAAGGTCAAAAGTTAAATATTGAGGGTCATGATCTGCGTATAAGTTTAAAGCCCTAGCTTATTAGTCTGTAGGGTAGAATACCCAACAACAAAATTGGCGACTCCACTGGGGATATTTTACTCTTAGGGTCTCTTGGATTGGTAAAAGATCTCTTGGTAGTTCAAAGGAATTAATTTTCAGTTTCTTTGCTTATTTTTTTTTTTTCTGTTAGTTGAAAGCTAGCAGAGAACCTGGTTATCAATACCAGTTCTCTTTGACTGACGCTCGAAATTTTCTTTTCGGAACACACAGAGGTACCCGCGGCCTACATAAGCCCTGCCCGCGGGTGACCCGTGCCCTAACCTTCTACAGCACGCGGATATCCGTGTCCTGTAGTGGTTTCAGTAGCGTGTAGTGACCAGAAAGTTTAAGAGGCAGTCCCCTCTTCCCCTGTCAGAAGTTTATCTTCTCGGGGGGATTTCTGGATCCTGTCCGGGTCTGAATTGGTTTATAGTCTTGTGTTTCAGTCTTTCTTGTAGTGTGTTTTTTCACATTGGCTTTCCCTTTTTGTGATTTTATTTTTTCTGTTAAAGTGATAGCATCTCAGCCTGTCAGAAGCTTTGGTTGTCAGTACCAGAAACCCTTTTCAGGACTAGACTGTCTGTGTACAATTTTTTCTCAGTATTTAGACATACCCGCAGCCTGCTTAAGCTTAGCCCGCGGATACCCGCGCGCTGTAGTGGAACAGCACGCGGATACACGCGTGCTGTCCTGGTGACAGTCGCGGGTCTGTTAGGCAGTTCTTCAGCTTGGGTGGGGCAGTCATCCCCTCCTGTGGTGAGAAGAGCTCCTCTTAGAGGTTTAGAGTCTGAGGCTGCACAGTCAGCAGGTTAGGGCATTTTTCCCTTAGCTTGAGCTTATTATTTGAGTTTTTTGATAGAAAGGACAAAAGAGCAAAAATATTTATTTCATGGTTTTTAGGCAAGTGTTAGAATTAGAGCTGTCTTGATTGCTTTACTTGCATTTTAGTGCTTTGATTCTGTTTGCAGTCTGCGCTTTAAGCCAGAGTTTTTTCTTCATTTCTCTTGGTTTTGATCTTGTCAACATTTTTCCTTATTGTGTGATTTTACAATGAAATAAAAAACAATCTCTTGTTTCATTTTCTTCTTGGATTGAGGATTATGTTGTTGCGTCAGTAGCTAGGAAAGAAGTCTTTTGCATAAGTTTTTCAGTGCATGTCTAGTATAAGTAGCTCGCAGATATGAGCGAAAGTTCTCTTCATTTACTGCATAAAATCTTAGTAAATCTGAAAAAGAAAAGAAGTCTTTTCATTGAAAAGTTGTTGGTTTTGCATTTTAGAAAAAGTTTGTTTTCAACACTTCTGTGCATTTCGCTTTGAGTCTGTTGTACACATCACCAGTTTCACTTCCGCACCTTGAGATTTAATAAGCCCACTAAAAGCAACGCTTAATAAAATCAAGTAGACTTTTCTGTTTATAGGGTGGACACATTAGCTCAGGATAGGGCCTTGGAATAGGTTGGAGAGT
>ML778549.1:272054-283227 GCA_009831015.1 Picea engelmannii
TTGGTAAAGAATTGGTAATGTATTTCGGCCATCAGATGCTCTTCTGACCTCACACATTAGGGGGCATCTGTTATAACCCTAAATTGCACTATCCCTACTTACCTGGCATCAGGCCTACTCATGCCTCTTCCTAGCCAAAGCCATGCTGAGCAATTCCTCCAAAAACCACTTAAAACAAGCAACCCACGCCATAACTTCTCACTGGGCGCGGGCATCTGCTTGCTGTCCTCATACTGCATGCGGGCATCCGTAGGCTAACCCAAAACAGCCCGCGGGTACCTAACAAAGCAAAAAATCATGAAAGTTTCCGCCGGGACACGAGGTTTTTTGTCAGTTAACTGGAACTCTGAGCCATGCATGGCCGAGAGTTCGCCAAAAACCCTAGCTCCTCCTAGCCTATAAAAGGAGGGGTAGGGGTACTATTCAAAGGAGAAAAAAAGATAGCAAAGAAACTCTGCCAAATTGCCAAGCCAGTTCTGTCCCAACCCTTTAGCCTTGCCTCAAGCTTTAGGAGAAATACATGCAGCAGCAGTTGGAGGACAGAAAGAAGAGGAAGAGTCCAGGATCAGGATCGTGGAACGGTGGCCGATCTCAGAAATCATTGTAAGTTGGTTCATATTGAGATTAATGAAAAAGATACTTTTCCCGTCTCGAATACATGAGTCTCATCTATGATATTTGATTTATGTTTTATCTCTAACCCCCTAGTAGATCAGTAGCATGCATGCACAGTTTGTCTTGATTGCAGGAAGCTTTGTGGAAGGAGCAGCAGCAAGGAGATAACAACTCAACAGAGGATCTACTTCAACCGTCGGAAAAAGGTTGGTTTATTCTTCCCATGTTTGCCTGAGAAAAGGGGTTGAGGTTTTGGGTAGAAGGTCAAAAGTTAAATCTTGAGGGTCATGATCTGCATATAAGTTTAGAGCCCTAGCTTATTAGTCCGTAGGGTAGAATACCCAACAACATTAGTACATCGGTGTTCTTACACAACTCTCTGCATGCTATTGCTTTCTTTTTGATAATGTTACAAATGCACAATGAGGGTGTCTATATCCCGTTTCCCTCTTGCGCTCTCAAAGAGTCTAATCTAGAATTAAATTCTATCTACCTGCATTAACTACTTTAAATGCCCTCTATCTACTAAGGATGAGAGATAAAGGCTCAAGGTCCATTTACAATATACAAGTGCACTTCATTAAGTTTCCACATTAATGTTCACGCATCAAATCCAAGAGAAACTCAAAATTTGTGCTGGCTCATCGAATTGTCTCTTGCCTCTGCGCTGGCTCGCTTGATGTGTTGGTGATGCTCCTGCATCATCTTCACCGCTAATACATGTGATTCATTTGGTGTTGCATGAAATCATGCCACCTATCCAACTGCCTACATTACGTCTGGTATGGATGTTGTCACATATAGTAATATATCAATCATTGACCTGTATTGCCTCTGTTCTGTAGACTTTGAATCATCATATTTTCTTAACTTGCAACTCGTTTTCATAGAAGTGTCAAATGGTTTTCAATCTTCCATTCTGAACCTCTTTAACATTTCTCTGATATACTTAGTTTGAGAAATAAAAAGTCCTTGGTTGATTTGACGTATCTAAAGACCGAGAAAGAAGGATAGTTCTCCGAGCAATGAGATTTCAAATTCATTTTGCATATCCTTTTCAAATTTATGGCTTAACTTTTCATTAGTACTTCCAAAAATAAGATCATCAACATAAACTTCAATTAATAAAATAATATCTTGAGTTACCTTGATGTAGAGGTTGTTGTCTACACTTACTTTTTTGAACCCTGCCTATTGTAGATATTTATCTAATATGGAGTACCATCCTCTAAGACCATATTTTAGAGTATGCAAGGCCTTATTCAATTTACACACATGATATGCATTCTTTGACAACTAAAATCCTTATGGTTTTTCAATGTAGACTTATTCTTCAAGTTCCCCCTTCAGAAAAGTTGATTTCACATCCATCTGATACACTTTAATATTCTTGAAGCATGCGTAAGCTAAGAACAATCATATTTCTTCCATTCTGGCAACTAGGGAAAATGTCTCTTCAAAATCAATTCCTTCAACCTGTGCATATCCTTTACATACCAATCTATATTTGTTCCTTGTAACATGTCCATATTCATTCAATTTATTTATGAAAAGCCACTTTGTTCCAATCACATTCTTCTTCTTTTGTCTTGGAACCAATTTCCAAGTGTCATTCTTCTCTATTTGATCCAATTATTCATACATGGACTTATTCCATAATTCATCCTTGATGTCCTCTTCAAAACAGTTTGGTTCAATCGTAGATAAGAGTGCTAGGTGCATTTTTTCTAGTGAATTAATTCTTCTTCTAGTCTCAACTCCTGCATCCTTGTTTATGATAATCTGATCTAAAGGATGATTCTTCTATACTTGTTTTCTAGGTGTCTTTGGAGGCAGTTGCTTAACTTTCTCTTTTACTTCTATTTGATCTTCTTCATCTTCCCCTTCTACTTCTTCTTGATATTATGCTTTTTCTTCGTAAAGTTGTTCCATTGATTCATTTTCTTTTTCCTTTAATTATCATCCACTTGTTTCATCAATTATTACATTGATAGTTTCCACAACTTTGTTCAACCTCAAATTGTTACACTTGTATGCTTTCCTTGGACTTGAGTAGCCAATAAGTAGTCATTTATCCATACAATATTCAAACTTTCTCATTCTGCCATCTTCTCTTTTGATGTAGCATTTGCTTCCAAATACTTTGAAGCACTTCACATTTGTTGGTCTTCCTTTCCATAGCTCATAGGGATTTTTGTCATTGTTGTTTCTGAGAATTACTCTATTTTGAATTTGAATTGTTGTATGCACTACATGTGTCCAAAAAAATATCTGTCAATTTGGAATCCATTAGCATTGTTCAAGCCATTTCCTATGTAATTATAATCCATTATGATAATGTTCCTTTGTCTATGAACCACTCTCTGAACCAATCTATGAATCCATTCTCTTGTCTACTGTCATATATCTATCCAAACCTGTTAAGTGTTCTTACGAATCCATCTTTGTCCATACTATCCAAGAATCTATTGCACAACTGTCCATAATGTTGACCCATTTATCACTATATTATCATGAAGTCTTCACTTCTACAACTGATTAATCATTCAAACTGTACTTCTGCTCACTGACTGCTCTGGACCTGTCTACTCAAAATCTACAAGTTGCTCGAAGGATGGTTCTTTGGCTTGTCACAACTATCGCATAAACTCCCCATGTCTAATATTCATATTACCTGGGAGTCTCTAAGCTAGTTGGCTTAGAACAATTCCTTCTCTGATGTGTATTCATCATCTTATTCATTGGTATATTTATCATATGTCTGAGCTCCGGCTTCTTTGTTTCTGTCTGTGGATTCATCTTTCAGTACAATGCCTAAAAGTACAATCTCTTTAACCTATTCCTTACTCACCTCTCCTTATTTTCTTTCAGTTATTTTCCAAACCTTTCTGTATCTGAAATCTTTCATTTTTCTCTGTAGAATTTTCCTCATATCAATTTATTTCCAACCTTGTGATCTATGGGACCTGCTATTTGTTCACTTGTTCTTCAGTTTTTCTTATCCATACTTTCTTATATATGATATCAATGTTCTCTTTCATCGAAGTATCGATCATGCTTCTACAATAACTAGTTATGTATCCGTAGTTATGACATTTGTAACATTCAATGTCATGTGGGGCCACATAGACATTTCTTGCTTGAACATTTATTTTATCATCCTTGCAATCTACAACCTTATGTTCAAAATTAGTACAATAAAAACAATGACCATAAAATAAATTTGTATGCCTCGGAGTGAATGATCTTCTTTTTGGTCTAGTCCTTTTGAATTTCTTCCTTAACTGATCATGATCATGATTGAAGCTTCTTTGTGTCTTGAACATGGATGGTCTTCTTGAAGATGTATCTTCAATAGTTTTCTTAGATTCTGGTTGACCATGATTCTTTCCTTTGAGTACTTCTGCATAAATCTTTCTATTTTCTTCATTCTTATTTTCTAGTAACCTATAGTGCTTCTATTCATTCTCTATAACTAATGTGGATGCTTCTGTCTCTTCAACATTCTTGTTGATCATAACTATTTTACTTCTCAATGTGACAACTTCTTCTTCAAGATTCTCAACCACTTCTTCTTTCTTCTTTATTTGAGACTTCATGAATTCTTTTGTTATTTTCTCTTCTTCAAGATGAATTTTTAATGTGATTATTTATTCTTCAATTCCTTTCTCTTCTTGACCAAACTCTTCCTAAAGTTGGTATAGTCGTTAGTTCTTTCCTTAAGATGATCTGTCAATATATTCTCTCTCATTCCTACTTCCTTTTGTGATGCTATGTTGGCTTCCAAATTTCTTATATGTATTTAAGAATTACATTCATTGGAAGAACCATCTTCCTTTTTTTTCCAGTTGCAACTGGAAGGAGGCTCCAACCCCATAGTTTCTCAGGCTACAACCTAAGGGAAGCTCCAACTCCCCAATTCTCTGGCTACAACTAGAAGGAGACTACAACCCCTTATGTTCTCTGGATACAATAGGAAGGTGGCTACAACCACCTAGCCTTTCCCCGTCCAATCACGTTATCGTAGAAGTAAAATGATGGAACCACTGTCACACTATCATTGTGAGATATAATGTTGTAAACTTGTACCAATCAACCTGCAAAAAACAAATTGTAACAATCTATACCAAACAAATTGGGCCAACATGTACCATGCATCAAATTGTACCTCAATCTGTACCATAAACAAGTGCATCAACCATGCACCAAACTTGTACAAATAACCTATTACAATAACATGTCTAAACAACCTATCACAACAACCTATCTCATCAATCTTATCAACCAAATCACATCTATTCAACAAGATCAATAACCAAGAGAAATCTCAACCATATGAACAATATCACCAAGATGTGAATCAACCAAGCATAATACAACAATGCATAATCATCACCAAGATCAATATCTGATTCTAATAATATACCGAGACAAGTATGCTACAACATCCATAAACCATGTGTGAACAATATTACTAACAAGTGCCTCCAACCATCTACCAAGTATGTACCAACCATGAATCAAATACACATCAACTATGACTCATCAAGATGTACCAACATCATCAACTATGACTCATCAATATGTAGCAACATCATCAACTATACACCTCGTGTATGTGCGAATTCATCAATTACTTGTCTCAATCATGTATCCAACATGTACCTCAACCAAAATCCCTCATCAATTTCATCATCCAAATCTGATTTGTGACTTTTTAATAGAATTGGTGTATATGATCACATACTTTTTAATAGAATTGGTGTATATGATCACATACCTGAAAACCTTCCTTAACTTTAACAACAAGAGACTAGCATTTTCATCAAACTTTACTTTACTCTCACATGACTAATTTTGGATTAGTCAACAACCCTAACTTGAAATAATCATAACCGTGTATCTGTAATGAAAAAATATATGAAAATAGTACACAATGTTCTTAAGCATCTTCTATGCAATTCCTCAAGGTTTCACTACTTGGAACCTCTCATAAGAGGAGTTATAGAAAAAATGGCATACATTGTCAAATTCTGAATTATTCTAGAGAGAGAACTTGTAGAGTGTGGCCCGCATGGAAGATTTGTTGTATGGATCTGGGATTTGTACAAAAAATTCTAAATACTGTAATATAACCAATACATTTGGTCTTATTGAATTTGGATCTGTTATGAAGAAGTTATGACATTTTTACCTGAAACCCCTGTTTTAGACTAGATTAACCACAAACCCTATTTTCCACGGAGTGTAACTACAAAAATACGACCCACAAGATGAAATTTTTATCATATCTACTTGGATATGTTTCCTAGAGAACATCCAGATTTCACGATCTGAATCATTCTAGAAAATATTCTATTGCAGAATTGGTGAGATGACATGTAAATAACATACCTTAGAAAACATCATCAAAATAATTTATCCTCCCTTGAATTTCAACCTTCTTTACTTCACCTTCCCTTTCGTTACCTTAGTCACTTGTAGATATTTAATATTCTCAAGTGTAATTAAATGTGAGACCCTTGCCTCTTATTTATACTTTTATGTAGCTTCATCAATGGGTTACCTTCTAACCATCTTAAACCACTTTCCTTATTTTAGGGCTAACCCACTTCTAACCATTTGTCCACTTAGTAATTTCTCCATTAAATTTCTTATTTAAATAATTTCTTTTGTATCCACTTTGACTTCACTCATCACTTCACGTTATTATTTAAATAATTTCTTTCTTTGGAACCACTTTGACTACTTGACATTTTGGGGCTTCTAAATGACTCATGAGGGTTCACATGGCCATAAATATCTAACCGTGAGGAGTTATATGATGTTCCACATACCAATGAAATGACATTACATGTACTATCCATCTAGAATAGTCTTACCTTCAAATATATTAAAACTCATACCATTATACATCAAAGAAACTTGGGTCCATTACCCAAACCTTTGTGCTACCAAAATTCACTACCAAAATTTCGTCAAGAGTTGACATCAATGAAAACCAACCCAAATAATCAACAATTGTTGATTATTTGGGTTGTTTTTCATTGATGTCAACCCGTGAAGAAAGTCTGGTAGCAAAAAGGTTTGGGTAATGGAACCAAGTTTGTTTTATGAATAATGGTATGAGTTTTAATATATTTGAAGGTAAGACCTTTCTAGATGGATAGTACATGTCATTCCATTTCCATTGGTGTGTGGAATGTCACATAACTCCTCACGGTTAGAGAGTTATGGCCATGTGAAGTTGGAGAACCCTCACAAGTCATCTAGAAACCGCAAAAGGTCAAAGTAGTCAAAGTGGTTGCAAATAAGAAATTATTTAAATAATAAATTTATGTGATGAGCATCATATAAGTCAAAGTGGATACAAAATAAATTATTTAAATAATAAAGTTAATGGAAAAATTACTAAGTGGACAAGTGGATAGAAGTGGGTTAGCCATAAAATAAGGAAAGTGGTTTAAGATGGTTAGAAGGTACGCCTTGAGGAAGCTACATAAAAGTATAAATAAGAGGTAAGGGTCTATCATTTTAATGACACTTGAGCATATTGAATATATATATAAGTGACTGAGATAACCAAAGGATATCTAAGGATAATTTCAGAGGGAAGGTGAAGTAAAGAAGGCCAAAATTCAAGGGAGGATAAATTCTTTTGATGATGCTTTCTAAGGTATTTTATTTACAAGTCATCTCACCATTTTCGCCATAACGTTTTTTCTAGAATGATTCAGACCACGAAAGAAGAAGGCTATTGAGACAACATATCCAAGTATTTGTGATAAAAAATTCTTGTAAGTCATTTTATTTTTGGAGTTACACTCCATGGAAAATAGGGTTTGTGGCTAGTCATGAAACTGGTCTAAAACAAGTGTTTCAGGTAAAAATGTCATAACTTATTCATAAAAAATCTAAATTCAGTAAGACCAAATGTATTGGTTAGAGTACGATGTGTAGTATTCTTTATACCATTTACAAATCCATACAACAAATGTTCCCTGCAGGTCACGCTCTACAAGTTCTCTCTCTAGAATAATCAAAATTCAACAAGGTATATCATTTTTGTTATAACTCATTTTTTGAGAGGTTTCAAGCAGTGAAACTTGGAGAACATTGTGTACTATTTTCAGATCTTTATTCATTACAGAGACATAGTTATGATTATTTCAAGTTAGGTTTGTTGACTAATCAAAAATTAGTCATGTGAGACTAAAGTAAAGTTTGATGAAAATGCTAGTCTCTTGTTGTTAAAGTTAAGGAAGGTTTGAAGGTATGTGATCATATACACCAATTATATTACAAAGTTATAAATAATATTTGGATGATGAAATTGAAGAGGGATTTTGGTTGAGGCACATGTTGGGTACGTGGTTGAAGTAGTTGATGAGTTGGCACATCCATGAGGTGTATAGTTGATGATGTTGGTACATATTGAGGAGTCATTCTCTATAAATAATGTGGATGATTCTGTCTCTTCAACATTCTTGTTGATCTTGACTATTTTACTTCTCAATGTGACAACTTCTTTTTCAAGATTCTCAACCTCTTATTCTTTCTTCATTATTTGAGACTTCATGAATTCTTTTGTTCTTTTCTCTTCTTCAAGATTAATTTTTAATGTGATTATTTATTATTCAATTCCTTTCTCTTCTTGACCAAAATCTTCCTAAAGTTGGTCTAGTCGTTAGCTCTTTCCTTAAGATGATCTGTCAATATATTCTTTCTCATTCCCACTTCTTCCTTCTGTGATGCTATGTTGGCTTCCAAATTTCTTATATGTATTTAAGAATTACATTCATTTGAAGAACCATCTTCCTTTTCTTTCCAGTTGCAACTTGAAGGAGGCTCCAACCCCGTAGTTTCTCAGGCTACAGCCTAAGGGAAGCTCCAAATCCCCAATTCTCTGGCTACAACTAGAAGGAGACTACAACCCCTTATGTTCTCTGGATACAATAGGAAGGTGGATACAACCACCTGGCCTTTCCCCGTCCAATCGCGTTATCATAGAAGTAGAATGATGGAACCACTGTCACACTATCGTTGTGAGATATAATGTTGTAAACCTGTACCAATCAACCTGCAAAAAACAAATTGTAACAATCTATACCAAACAAATTGGGCCAACATGTACCATGCATCAAATTGTACCTCAATCTGTACCATAAACAAGTGCATCAACCATGCACCAAACTTGTACAAATAACCTATTACAATAACATGTCTAAACAACCTATCACAACAACCTATCTCATCAATCTTATCAACCAAATCACATCTATTCAACAAGATCAATAACCAAGAGAAATCTCAACCATATGAACAATATCACCAAGATGTGAATCAACCAAGCATAATACAACAATGCATAATCATCACCAAGATCAATATCTGATTCTAATAATATACCGAGACAAGTATGCTACAACATCCATAAACCATGTGTGAACAATATTACTAACAAGTGCCTCCAACCATCTACCAAGTATGTACCAACCATGAATCAAATACACATCAACTATGACTCATCAAGATGTACCAACATCATCAACTATGACTCATCAATATGTAGCAACATCATCAACTATACACCTCATGTATGTGTGAATTCATCAATTACTTGTCTCAATCATGTATCCAACATGTACCTCAACCAAAATCCCTCATCAATTTCATCATCCAAATCTGATTTGTAACTTTTTAATAGAACTAGTGTATATGATCACATACCTGAAAACCTTCCTTAACTTTAACAACAAGAGACAAACATTTTCATCAAACTTTATTTTACTCTCATATGACTAATTTTGGATTAGTCAACAACCCTACCTTGAAATAATCATAACTGTGTATCTGTAATGAATAAATATATGAAAATAGTACACAATGTTCTTAAGTGTCTTCTATGCAATTCCTCAAGGTTTCACTACTTGGAACCTCTCATAAAAGGAGTTATAGAAAAAATGACATACATTGTCAAATTCTGACTTATTCTAGAGAGAGAACTTGTAGAGTGTGGCCCGCATGGAATATTTGTTGTATGGATCTGGAATTTGTACACAGAATTCTAAATTCTATAATATAATCAATACATTTGGTCTTATTGAATTTGGATTTGTTATGAAGAAGTTATGACATTTTTACCCGAAACCCCTGTTTTAGACTAGATTAACCACAAACCCTATTTTCTACGGAGCGTAACTACAAAAATACAACGACCCACAAGATGAAATTTTTATCATATCTACTTGGATATGTTTCCTCAACAACATCCAGATTTCATGATCTGAATCATTCTAGAAAATATTCTATTGCACAAATGGTGAGATGACATGTAAATAACATACCTTAGAAAACATCATCAAAATAATTTATTCTCCCTTGAATTTCAACCTTCTTTACTTAACCTTCCCTTTGGTTACCTTAGTCACTTGTAGATATTTAATATTCTCAAGTGTAATTAAATGTGAGACCCTTGCCTCTTATTTATACTTTTATGTAGCTTCATCAATGGGTTACCTTCTAACCATCTTAAACCACTTTCCTTATTTTAGGGCTAACCCACTTCTAACCACTTGTCCACTTAGTAATTTCTCCATTAAATTTCTTATTTAAACAATTTCTTTTGTATCCACTTTGAATTCACTCATCACTTCACGTTATTAATTAAATAATTTCTTTCTTCGTAACCACTTTGACTACTTGACGTTTTGGGGCTTCTAAATGACTCATGAGGGTTCACATGGACATAACTCTCTAACCGTGAGGAGTTATGTGATGTTCCACATACCAATGAAATGAAATTACATGTACTATCCATCTAGAATAGTCTTACGTTCATATATATTAAAACTCATACCATTATACATCAAACAAACTTGGGTCCATTCCCCAAACCTTTGTGCTACCAAAATTCACTACCAAAATTTCTTCAAGAGTTGACATCAATGAAAACCAACCCAAATAATCCACAATTGTTGATTATTTGGGTTGTTTTTCATTGATGTCAACCCTTGAAGAAATTCTGGGAGCACAAAGGTTTGGGTAATGGACCCAAGTTTGTTTTATGCATAATGGTATGAGTTTTAATATATTTGAAGGTAAGACTATTCTAGATGGATAGTACATGTCATTCCATTTCCATTGGTATGTGGAATGTCACATAACTCCTCACCATTAGAGAGTTATGGCCATGTGAAGTTGGAGAACCGTCACAAGTCATCTAGAAACCCCAAAAGGTCAAAGTAGTCAAAGTGGCTGCAAATAAGAAATTATTTAAATAATAAATTGAAGTGATGAGCGTTATATAAGTCAAAGTGGATACAAAATAAATTATTTAAATAATAAAGTTAATGGAAAACTTACTAAGTGGACAAGTGGGTAGAAGTGGGTTAGCCCTAAAATAAGGAAAGTCGTTTAAGATGGCTAGAAGGTACGCCTTGAGGAAGCTACATAAAAGTATAAATAAGAGGTAAGGGTCTCTCATTTTAATGACACTTGAGCATATTGAATATATATATATATATATATATATATATATATATATATAAGTGATTGA
>ML778549.1:283301-315548 GCA_009831015.1 Picea engelmannii
TTTAAGGATAATTTCAGAGGGAAGGTGAAGGAAAGAAGGAAAAAATTCAAAGGAGGATAAATTCTTTTGATGATGCTTTCTAAGATATTTTATTTACAGGTCATCTGACCATTTTCGCCATAACGTTTTTTATAGAATGATTCAGACCACGAAATAAGGAGGCTATTGAGACAACATATCCAAGTATTTGTGATAAAAATTTCTTGTAAGTCATTTTATTTTTGGAGTTACACTCCATGGAAAATAGGGTTTGTCGCTAGTCATGAAACTGGTCTAAAACAAGTGTTTCAAGTAAAAATGTCATAACTTATTCATAACAAATCTAAATTCAGTAAGACCAAATGTATTGGTTAGAGTACATTCTATAGTACTCTTTATACCATTTTCAAATCTATACAACAAATATTCTGTGCAGGTCACGCTCTACAAGTTCTCTCTCTAGAATAATCCAAATTCAACAAGGTATATCATTTTTGTTATAACTCATTTTTTGAGAGGTTTCAAGCAGTGAAACCTGGAGAAAATTGTGTACTATTTTCAGATCTTTATTCATTACAGAGACATGGTTATGATTATTTCAAGTTAGGGTTGTTGAATAATTGAAAATTAGTCATGTGAGACTAAAGTAAAGTTTGATGAAAATGCTAGTGACGCAGACCGCACCCTCTACCTCAACAGAGACCTCTGCGCTGACCTCTCGGTCTTAAGGATTGTTATAAATTACTCCTGAGCCAAAGTGGCTCCTTTGATTCTCCCCTGTAATCCTTATTAATATTGACCCATAGGTCTGTCTTTCTTGTTACAGCCCTTAGGCCTGAGCGCTTCTTCGTTCCCCACAGAAAATAACAATCAGGTTTCAGGGTTTTTCAAACTCCTGATGTCATGACCCTTTGGTTATCAATCTCCCGATATCTGATACACCGATATGCTCCCCTGCTTCCTTAGCCTTATGGGATAAGCCTTTAGTCTGCACGACCTTTCCTTATATGACCGCAATCATATACCTTATCGGGATTTCGGGGTTTCTGATGTCGAGGTGTATGTGAGTCCTTATTCCTCGGACCCCGATTCCCGATGCAACATCCTTGAAAGCATTTTTCCATAAACAAAATCAACGACCGTGATTGTTTATTAGGATCAATGACTCCAGGTCTCCCTTGGGGTTTCACGACTTCTAATTCCGAAGTGCTTTTCCTTCCGTTTTCCCCGATCTCACGAATGTTGATTCCCCGACAATTGACTTTTCCTTTCGGGGAATTTCCCGACGGCTTCGATCTTGCCCATGCATACCTTAGAGATGAACGGCCCTGATGTGATCTCGAGCCCCTGCGACGTCAAATCCTTAATGCCTCGTTCTAATGAAATGACATCAATTGGGTCCCACACGACGCTCTCCTCTTGTTGGAGACTCAGAATTCGTGATTCCAAGCTGTAAGAGTATCATGTCGTCAGGACCTCCGATACGCCGAACTCCAACTTCCTTAGATATTCTGACATGCGTCCCAAATTATTTATGGTTCAGATCGAACCTCGGACTTCTCTTAAATGTAAAGTCTAACCACTTCACTTGTATGAACCTCGATGACCAAATCCCCGATGTCTTCTCAGGGGTTTCCCTCTACTCACGAGGAGTTAAATCTTGTGCAACTCCTGTCGAACTGGATGGTTGACGGGTAACTGGATGATGATCCGATAACTCACGACCCCTAGAACTAGAACTCTGAATGCAGTCGTAGCCTCCCTACTCCTCCGACTAATCTGATGGCTGGGAGAAATGGTTGAAACTCATTCCACTTCCTCTCAGATTTCAATATCAACACATGAAATCATATACATAGCATAACAACAAATGCATGACAGGAAGCAAACATCTGTGAGCATATCAATCAACATACATACACAGAGAATAACACAACGCCATGAATTTGAATCAATTTCCTTCTATTAATTCAAGACCTGTACATGGATGTTCTTACATAGCTCTCTGCATGCTCTTCTTCTCAATGCTCAGAAAATTATGTTACAATACACAATGAGGGTGTCTATATCCCGTTTCCCTCTTGCGCTCTACAAACTATCTAATCTAGAATTTAATTTCTATCTACCTTCATTAACTATCTTAAATGCCTCCTACCTACTAAGGACGAGATCATATGTCTCAAGGTCTGATTACATTTACAAGTGCGTCTCATCTTAATGGCTTCATTTAAGATGGTGCATAAATTCCCAAGGTGATTTCAAAATTCGTGCTAGCTTGTCTAGTTGTCCACTTGTATTCCACGCTGGCTCGCTTGACTTCGGAGATGCTCCTACATCATACTCCCTATCTTGAAAATTTTCATGGGCTCCTATCCATGAGCTCCTGTAGGGTCTATCCATGCTTTAGAATCTCTGCTTTGGTCTCCCTACTGGCATCTTCAACTAGATGGTTCTTCCATTTGACCAGATACTCAAAGTATTGCTTTCGCCTGGTCCTCTTACCCACTCGTTTATCCAGTATCCATTCCATCTGTGTCTTATCTGCAACTGGCATCTTCTTTTGCCACTAAAACTATGACTGTTCATCACTTCCAGTCTCTGTTTCCCCATTTCTGTATGGTTATAAATCTGAGACATTGAATATCAGAGATATTCCGATCACATCAGGTAATTCAATCTCATAAGCATTTTCTCCAATTTTCTTCAAGACCTTGCAGGGTCCAATTTTCTTCATCTTTAACTTATTATATGTTCCTCTCGGGAACCTTTCCTTTCTCAAATGTGTCAAAACCAGATCACCAACCTCGAGCTGAAGTTGTCTTCTATGTTGATCGGCTCTGCGCTTATACTCCTGGCTTGAATTCTGCAACTGCTCCTTCACTCGGCTGTGAAGTTCCTTCATCGCTTCTACAAAATCTTCTGCACTAGTGCTCCTAGTTGCATTTTATTCTGAATCCCTCAATTCAGAAATTCCCCTCAGCTTTATACCATAAACAACCTGGAATGGACTCTGTCCTGTACTCCTGTTCACTAAGTCTTTATACGCAAACTCTGCCTATGGCAATATATTGTCCCAACTTCTATGGTGCTCTATCACCAAGCTTCTCAGCAAATTTCCTAGAATTTTGTTCACTACTTCTATCTGTCCATCCGTCTGCGGATGATACGCTGAACTAAACAACAAATTAGTTCCCAACTTCTTCCATAAGGTCCTCCAAAAATTCCCTATTAACTTTGTATCTCTGTCCGAACCTATGCTCCTTGGCAAGCCGTGAAGTTGAATGACTTCTTTGAAAAACAGGTTCGCGATGTGAGTCGCATCAATGGTTTTATGACATGGGATAAAGTGTGCCATCTTGGAAAATCTATCCACCACCACAAAGATTGAATCAAATCCTCTTTACATCCTTGGCAACCCCAATATGAAATCCATTCTAATTTCATCCCACAGCTTTTCAGGTATGGGCAATGGTTGATAAAAACCCGCATTCTTCTTCCTCCCCTTCGAATGCTGGCAAATCCTACATCTGTCCACAAATCTCTTGACCTCTGATTGCATCCCTGGCCAAAAGTATGATTCTCTTAGCTTTGCGAATGTTTTTTCATGACCGAAGTGTCCGACCAATCCTCCGCTGTGTTTCTCCTTTAGCAGATTCTCCCTCATGGAACAATTTGGAATACACAGTCGATTGCCTTTAAACAACAATCCTTCCTGGATCATGTATTTGGCCCACTGGATTTTATCTCTAAGAACTGTATTCTCAGTTGCTTCATACACTTCCTTGAATTCTAGATCATCTACGTACATGTCTCTCAGATCATCAAAACCCAATGTTTTGACTTTGAATTCCTGCAACAACAAAACTTCCTGCTCAAAGCATCAACAACTTTGTTAGCAGTACCAAAAATATATTTAATCACAAATGTAAAATTCTGCATGTATTCAACCCACCTAACATGCCTCTGATTCAACTTCTCTTGTTGAGTCACAAACTATAATGCATGGTTATCGCTATACAAAACAAATTCCTTCGGAATCAAATAGTGCCTCCACTTTTTCAATGCCTGAATGATGGAATAAAATTCCTTATCATATGTGGAGTACTTCACTTTCGCTTCATTCAGCTTCTCACTGAAATATGCAATTGGCTTGTCATATTGAATCAAGACCACCCCTATCGCAAATCCACTTGCATCGCATTTCACTTGAAATGTCTTTTGGAAATCTGGCAACACCAAAACTGGTTGTTCCGTGATCTTCCTCTTCAACAAATTGAAACTCTTTTCAGCCTCTTCAGTCCAGTGAAAAGACTTGTGTCTTTTCTTCACTGTATCCATCATCACTGCACTAATTCCACTGAAATTCCTGATGAATTTTTAGTAGAAACTAGCCAATCCATGAAAACTTCTCACCTCAAAGATATTCTTCAGTGATGGCCAATTCTTGATTACCTCCACTTTATTTGGATTCATCCTCAACTCATTTCCCGAAATAACAAACCCCAAATAAATGAGCTCTGTCTTCATGAATGAGGACTTCTTCATGTTTATCAACAACTTCTCCTGCTGTAGCTTCTGCATTACTGTAGCCAAATGCTTCAGATGCTCCGCTGCTATTTTACTGAAAACTAGTATGTCATCCAGATACACGATGACAAATTTCCCGATGAAATCCTTCAGGACTTCCTTCATCAACCTCATGAAGGTACTTGGCGCATTTTTTAAGCCAAACAGCATAACAAGCCATTCATACAACCCTTAATTTGTTTTGAATGTTGTCTTCCACTCATCACCTTCTCTCATGCGAATCTGATGATATCCACTTTTCAAATCGATCTTTGAAAAATACTTTGCTCCACTTAAGCAATCCATTAAATCATCCATCCTCGGCAATGGAAATCTATACCTGATCATTATCTTATTGATCGCTCGTGAGTCGGTACACATCCTCCAACCCCCATCTTTCTTCGGACTAAGGACTGTCAGAACAACACATGGACTCAAGCTTTCCCTGACAAAACCTTTGTCCAACAACTCCTAGACTTGTCCTTTGACCTCTTCATTCTCCTGCGGCGTCAATCTATATGTAGCTTTGTTTGGAAAAATGGCTCCTAGTATGAGATCAATGCGATGACTCACACTCCTAATTGGTGGCAATGAATGAGGTAATTCGTCCACTACAATGTCAACGAACTCTTCCAACAGTTCCTGAACCTCCTCTGGTAAATCATCCACTCTTGTGCTAGTCAGAACAATTTTCAGTTTTCTGACCACAATGAACTGTGGATCCTCCTTCTTCTTAACCTCGGTAAGGAGTTCCTTCCCACTCATGAGAAGTACTGTGTTGCTTACTTCTGGTTTAACCTCCTTGTCCTTAATTGGAAGTAGCATATGAGTCCTCCCATTCTTTTCTAAGGTATATTTATTCATCCTCCCATCATGAATCACATTTCTATCATATTGCCACGGTCTACCCAGCAATAGATGACAAACATCCATAGGAATGACATCACATAATATCTTATCATTATATCCTCCTATCTTAAATTCAACTAAACACTGTTTGGTGACATTTACCTGATGTCCTTTTTGTAGCCACGGAACCTTATATGGACTTGGATGATCAGTCATCTCCAACTCTAGCTTTTCTACCATCTTGGTTGAAACGATATTGTCCATGCTACCACTGTCCACAATGACCTTGCATGCCCAACCCTTGGTCTTGCAAGCTGTTATGAAAAGTCTAGTCCTTTGGACTGAACTTTCCACTTCCTTCTCTGGTGTTAAAAGGACTTTTCACATTACCAGCGATCTTCTGCCTTCAGCGTCTTCTGCCTCAACATCTCATCTCTGTGCCTCGGCGATGTGAGTTTCTCCAGTTTCTTTCTTTTTCTCTGGGCACTCGAATGACTTGTGCCCATTCTTTCCACACGTGAAGCATGTGATTACTCCACCTCTTCCTCTTCCTCTACCTCTAGTACGAGGAAAAGTGTTGTTGTCAGCATAATCTCCTCTCTGCTTATTATGATGTCCCCTCTGTTTAGCATATCGCTACCCTCGCTATGAGATTCCACCTCTCTCTGTCCGAGTCTGAGGTTCTTTCCTGGGCAACTGATTTTCCTCTGGGCTGACTTCTGCCTCTGCCCCTCTGACTCTGCTTTCGGCTCATCTTCTCTTCAACTTTTAGAGCCATTTGATAAGAAACTTCCACCGTTCGGATGGTCACCATACTCATTTCATCCTGAATCTCATATCTCAGGCCATTCATATACCTGGCCACTTTTTCGTCATTGCTTTTGCGATGACCTGCCCTGATATTCAACCTGTAAAACTCTTCAGTATATTCCTTTACTGTCATCAGCTTCTGTCTCAGGTTCTACATTCTCCTAAATAGAGAAATTTGATAGTCCCTGGGAATGAATTTCACCTTCATCTTCGCTATCATCCTGTCCCAGCTTTTAATTTTTTGCTTGCCTTGGCAACGCCTATCCTCTTGTAGTTCATCCCACCACAAGGCTGCATGTCCTTTTAATCTTGTGATGGCATGTTTGACCTTCTTATCCTCTTCTATATCTTCATAGTCAAAGTAGGTTTCCAGAGCTCTAATCCAGTCTAGAAGCTCTTCTACATCCAGATTTCCCTCATAAACTGGAATGTCCACCTTCACCTTTGCACCCATTCTTGCAATAGCTTTAAGTAAGCACTCATTTGTTGCATCTTCTGTTGTGATTTATTCTTCTCCATGTCTATCATCATCTTCATTTTCAGACACACTGATATCTCCTACATCAACTGAGCGCCTTTGTCTTATCTCCATGTCCACAAGTCTAGCGCGTATGTTATGCAGATCTCTTTCTACTTCTGGATTCTTCACTTCTCTACCCCTTCCTCTGGACATTTCCCTTTCCTCCTCTAGATCGGGTGATTGTCTATCTCTCCTCCTTGGTAGCATGGTGAATTTTCTTCCTCCCTGCTACAGAAAGCAAAGAATCTTTTCTCAACTCTGATACCACCTGATGCAGACCACACCCTCTGCCTTGACAGAGACCTCTGCGCTGACCTCTCGGTCTTAAGGATCGTTCTAAATTACTCCCAAGCTGAAGTGGCTCCTTTGATTCTCCCCTGTAATCCTTATTAATATTGACCCACGGGTCTGTCTTGCTCGTTACAACCCTTAGGCCTAAGCGCTTATTCATTCCCAACAGAAAATAACAATCAGGTTTCGAGGTTTTTCAAACTCCCGATGTCATGACACTTTGGTTACCTATCTCCCGATATCTGATACACCGATACGCTCCCCTGCTACCTTAGCCTTCCAGGCTAAGCCTTTAGTCCGCGCGACCTTTCCTTATATGACCACAGTCATATACCTTATCAGGATTTTGGGGTTTCTAATGTCGAGGTGTATGTGAGTCCTTATTCCCCGGACCCCGATTCCCGATGCGACGTCCCTGAAAGCCTTATGCCGTAAACAAAATTAATGGCTGTGATCGTTTATTAGGATCAACGGCTCCAGGTTTCCCTCGGGGTTTCGCGAATTCTAATGCCAAAGTGCTTTTCCTTCCGTTTTCTCCAATCTCACGAATGTCGATTCCCCGACAATTGACTTTTCCTTTTGGGGAATTTACCGATGGCTTCGATCTCACCCATGCATCCCTTAAAGATGAACGACCCTGATATGCTCTCGGGCCCCTGCAAATTCAAATCCTTGATGCCTCGTTCTAACGAAATGACGTCAATTGGGTCCTGTACCATGCTCTCCTCTTATCGGAGAATCATAATTCATGATTCCGAGATGTAAGAGTATCCTGTCCTCAGGACCTCCGATACGCCGAACTCCAACTTTGTTAGATCTTCCGACATGCATCCCAAATGATGGACTATTCAGATCAAACCTTGGACTTCACCCAAACGTAAAGTCTAACCACTTCACTTGTATGAACCCCGATGTCTTCTCAGAGGTTTCCCTCTGCTCACGAGGACTTAAATTCTGTGCAACTCTTGTCGAACCGGATGGTTGATAGGTAACTCGGTGATGATTCGACGACTCATGACCCCTAGAACTAGAACTCTGAATGCAGCCATAGCCTCCCTACTCCTCTTGCTGATCTGACGGCTGGCGGGATTTTGAAAATCCTTTCCACGAGATCCAGACCATCTGTTCTCTCCTTTGTGATTCTGTGCATGAACCAAGCATTCCCTCTTCGCACAACTCACGATGCCTCCTAAACACTTCCAGTCGCAACTCCCCAGCAATGTTCCTCAACTACTTGAAGACCCTATCCTTCTTGAGCTTTCTCACGACTCTGATTCTTAGAGAAGATTTTGTTTTGTGAGCACTCCTTGTTGCAACCTCCAGATACCTTCAAATGTCTGAGAAACCTTCGCCTCTTCACACACCTACAAAAGAAGTCCTTCAATGCTTCGCTCAGATTCACAACTGAGGCTTTCCTTAGCCTGTGCACTCCTTGCACAGCTCCTATAACCCAATTTCACTTCTGGGTGAATGAGAACAAGAGTTAAACTATCTAAGCCTTCTGTCAACGCACTCATTGCGGACGAATTCAACTGCACTCCTTGCAGGAATCCTTGCTCAGATAGAGAAATGGTTGAAACTCATTCCACTTCCTCTCAGACTTCAATCTCAACACATGAAATCATATACACAACATAACAACAAATGCATGACAGGAAGAAAACATCTATGAGCATATCAATCAACATACATACACAGAGAATAACACAACGCCATGAATTTGAATCAATTTCCTTCTATTAATTCAAGACCTGTACATGGATGTTCTTACACATCCCTTTGCATTCTCTTCTTCTCAATGCTTAGAAAATTATGTTACAATACACAATGAGGGTGTCTATATCTCATTTCCCTCTTGTGCTCTACAAACTGTCTAATCTAGAATTTAATTTCTATCTACCTTCATTAACTATCTTAAATGCCTCCTATTGACAAAGGATGAGAGCGTATGGCTCAAGGTCCGATTACATTTACAAGTGAGCCTCATCTTAATGGCTTCATTTAATATGGTGCATAAATTCCCAAGGTGATTTCAAAATTCATGCTGTCTTGTCTAGTTGTCCACTTGTATTCCGCGCTAGCTCGCTTGACTTGGGAGATGGTCCTGCATCAGCGAGTCTCTTTTTGTTAAAGTTAAGGAAGGTTGGAAGGTATGTGATCATATACACCAATTATATTACAAAGTTACAAATAATATTTGGATGATCAAATTGAAGATGGATTTTGGTTGAGGCACATGTTGGGTACATGGTTGAAGTAGTTGATGAGTTGGCACATCCATGAGGTGTATAGTTGATGATGTTGGTACATATTGAGGAGTCATTCTCTATAACTAATGTGGATTCTTCTGTCTCTTCAACATTCTTGTTGATCTTGACTATTTTACTTCTCAATGTGACAACTTCTTCTTCAAGATTCTCAACCTCTTCTTCTTTCTTCATTATTTGAGACTTCATGAATTCTTTTGTTCTTTTCTCTTCTTCAAGATAAATTTTTAATTTGATTATTTATTCTTCAATTCCTTTCTCTTCTTGACCAAACTCTTCCTAAAGTTGGTCTATTCATTAGTTCTTTCCTTAAGATGATATGTCAATATATTCTCTCTCATTCCTGCTTCTTCCTTATGTGATGCTATGTTGGCTTCAAAATTTCTTATATGTATTTAAGAATTGCATTCATTGGAAGAACCAACTTCCCTTTTTTTCCAGTTGTAACTGGAAGGAGGCTCCAACCCCGTAGTTTCTCAGGCTACAACCTAAGGGAAGCTCCAAATCCCCAATTCTCTCGCTACAACTAGAAGGAGACTACAACCCCTTATGTTCTTTGGATAGAATAGGAAGGTGGCTACAACCACCAAGCCTTGCCCCATCCAACCACCCTATCGTAGAAGTAGAATGATGGAACCATTGTCACACTATCATTGTGAGATATAATGTTGTAAACCAGTACCAATCAACCTACAAAAAACAAATTGTAATAATCTATACCAAACAACTTGGGCCAACATGTACCATTCATCAAATTGTACCTCAATATATACCATAAACAAGTGCATCAACCATGCACCAAACCTGTACAAATAACCTATTACAATAACATGTCTAAACAACCTATCACAACAACCTGTCTCATCAATGTTATCAACCAAATCACATCTACTCACCAAGACAACTCTCAACCATATGAACAATATCACCAAGATGTGCATCAACCAAGCATAACACAACAATGCATAATCATCACCCAGATCAATATCCGATTCTAATAATATACCAAGACAAGTATGCTACATCATCCATAAACCATGTGTGAACAATATTACTAACAAGTGCCTCCAACCATCTACCAAGCATGTACCAATCATTCATCAAATACACATCAACTATGACTCATCAAGATGTACCAACATCATCAACTATGACTCATCAATATGTAGCAACATCATCAACTATACACCTCATGTATGTGCGAATTCATCAATTACTTGTCTCAATCATGTATCCAACATGTAACTCAACCAAAATCCCTCATTAATTTCATCATCCAAATCTGATTTGTAACTTTCTAATAGAACTAGTGTATATGATCACATACTTGAAAACCTTCCTTAACTTTAACAACAAGAGACTAGCATTTTCATCAAACTTTACTTTACTCTCACATGACTAATTTTGGATTAGTCAACAACCCTAACTTATAATCATAAGTATGTATCTGTAATGAATAAATATATGAAAATAGTACACAATGTTCTTAAGTGTCTTCTATGCAATTCCTCGAGGTTTCACTACTTGGAACCTCTCATAAAAGGAGTTATAGAAAAAATCACATACATTGTCAAATTCTAACTTATTCTAGAGAGAGAACTTGTAGAGTGTGGCCTGCATGGAATATTTGTTGTATGGATCTGGAATTTGTACACATAATTCTAAATACTGTAATATAAAAAATACATTTGGTCTTATTGAATTTGGATCTGTTATGGAGAAGTTATGATGTTTTTACCTGAAACCCCTGTTTTAGACTAGATTAACCACAAACCCTATTTTCCATGGAGTGTAACTACAAAAATACAACGACCCACAAGATAAAAATTTTATCATATCTACTTGGATATGTTTCCTCAACAACATCCATATTTCACGATCTGAATCATTCTGGAAAATATTCTATTGCACAAATGGTGAGATGACATGTAAATAACATACCTTAGAAAACATCATCAAAATAATTTATCTTCCCTTGAATTTCAACCTTGTTTACCTCACCTTCCCTCTGAAATTCGCCTTAGATATCCTTTGGTTACCTTAGTCACTTGTAGATATTTAATATTCTCAAGTGTAATTAAATGTGAGACCCTTGCCTCTTATTTATACTTTTATGTAGCTTCATCAATGGGTTACCTTCTAACCATCTTAAACCACTTTCCTTATTTTAGGGCTAACCCACTTCTAACCACTTGTCCACTTAGTAATTTCTCCATTAAATTTCTTATTTAAATAATTTCTTTTGTATCCACTTTGACTTCACTCATCACTTCACGTTATTATTTAAATAATTTCTTTATTTGGAACCACTTTGACTACTTGACATTTTTGGGCTTCTAAATGACTCACGAGGGTTCAGATGGCCATAACTCTCTAACCGTGAGGAGTTATGTGATGTTCCACATACCAATGAAATGAATTTACATGTACTATCCATCTAGAATAGTCTAACCTTCAAATATATTGAAACTCATACCATTATACATCAAACAAACTTCCGTCCATTACCCAAACCTTTGTGCTACCAAAATTCACTACCAAAATTTCCTCAACAATTGACATCAATGAAAACGAACCCAAATAATCCACAATTGTTGATTATTTGGGTTGTTTTTCATTGATGTCAACCCTTTAAGAAAGTCTGGTAGCGCAAAGGTTTGGGTAATGGACCCAAGTTTGTTGTATGCATAATGGTATGAGTTTTAATATATTTGAAGGTAAGACTATTCTAGATGGATAGTACATGTCATTCCATTTCCATTGGTATGTGGAATGTCACATAACTCCTCACCATTAGAGAGTTATGGCCATGTGAAGTTGGAGAACCCTCACAAGTCATCTAGAAACCCCAAAAGGTCAAAGTAGTCAAAGTGGTTGGAAATAAGAAATTATTTAAATAATAAATTGAAGTGATGAGCATCATATAAGTCAAAGTGGATACAAAATAAATTATTTAAATAATAAAGTTAATGGAAAAATTACTAAGTGGACAAGTGGGTAGAAGTGGGTTAGCCCTAAAGTAAGGAAAGTGGTTTAAGATGGTTAGAAGGTACTCCTTGAGGAAGCTACATAAAAGTATAAATAAGAGGTAAGGGTCTCTCATTTTAATGGCACTTGAGCATATTGAATATATATAAGTGACTGAGATAACCAAAGGATATCTAAGGATAATTTAAGAGGGAAGGTGAAGTAAAGAATGCCAAAATTTAAGGGAAGACAAATTCTTTTGATGATGCTTTCTAAGGTATTTTATTTACAGGTCATCTCACCATTTTCGCCATAATGTTTTTTCTAGAATTATTCAGACCACGAAATAAGGAGGCTATTAAGACAACATATCCAAGTATTTGTGATAAAAAATTCTTGTAAGTCATTTTATTTTTGGAGTTACACTCCATGGAAAATAGGGTTTGTGGCTAGTCATGAAACTGGTCTAAAACAAGTGTTTCAGGTAAAAACGTCATAACTTATTCATAACAAATCTAAATTCAGTAAGACCAAATGTATTGGTTAGAGTAAGGTCTATAGTATTCTTTATACCATTTTCAAATCCATACAACAAATATTCCGTGTAGGTCACGCTCTACAAGTTCTCTCTCTAGAATAATCCAAATTCAACAAGGTATATCATTTTTGTTATAATTCATTTTTTGAGAGGTTTCAAGCAGTGAAACCTGGAGAACATTGTGTACTATTTTCAGATCTTTATTCTTTATAGAGACATAGTTATGATTATTTCAAGTTAGGGTTGTTGACTAATAAAAAATTAGTCATGAGAGACTAAAGTAAAATTTGATGAAAATGTTAGTCTCTTGTTGTTAAAGTTAAGGAAGGTTTGAAGGTATCTAATCATATACACCAATTATATTACAAAGTTACAAATAATATTTGGATGATGAAATTGATGAGGGATTTTGGTTGAGGCACATGTTGGGTACATGGTTGAAGTAGTTGATGAGTTGGCAAATACATGAGGTGTATAGTTGATGATGTTGGTACATATTGAGGAGTCATTCTCTATAACTAATGTGGATGCTTCTGTCTCTTCAACATTCTTTTTGATCTTGACTATTTTACTTCTCAATGTGACAACTTATTCTTCAAGATTCTCAACCTCTTCTTCTTTCTTCATTATTTGAGACTTCATGAATTCTTTTTTTCTTTTCTCTTCTTCAAGATGAATTTTTAATGTGATTATTTATTCTTCAATTCCTTTCTCTTCTTGACCAAACTCTTCCTAAAGTTGGTCTAGTCGTTAGTTCTTTCCTTAAGATGATTTGTCAATATATTCTCTCTCATTCCTTCTTCCTTCTCTGATTCTATGTTGGCTTCCAAATTTCTTATATGTATTTAAGAATTACATTCATTGGAAGAACCAACTTCCTTTTTTTCCCAGTTGCAACTGGAAGGAGGCTCCAACCCCATAGTTTCTCAGGCTACAACCTAAGGGAAGATCCAACTCTCCAATTCTCTGGCTACAACTAGAAGGAGACTACAACCCCTCATGTTCTCTGGATACAATAGGAAGGTGGCTACAACCACCTGGCCTTACCTCATCCAACCACCCTATCGTAGAAGTAGAATGATGGAACCATTGTCACACTATCGTTGTGAGATATAATGTTGTAAACCTGTACCAATCAACCTGCAAAAATCAAATTGTAACAATCTATACCAAAAAACTTGGGCCAACATGTACCATGCATCAAACTGTACCTCAATCTGTTCCATAAACAAGTGCATCAACCATGCACCAAACCTATACAAATAACTTGTTACAATAACATGTCTAAACAACCTATCTCAACAACCTGTCTGATTAATCTTATCAACCAAATCAAATCTATTCACCAAGATCAATCACCAATACAACTCTCAACCATATGAACAATATCACCAAGATGTTCATCAACCAAGCATAACACAACAATGCATAATCATAACCAATATCAATATTTGATTCTAATAATATACCAAGACACGTATGCTACATCATCAATAAACCATGTGTGAACAATATTACTAACAAGTGCCTCCAACCATATACCAAGTATGTACCAATCATGCATCAAATACACATCAACTATGACTCATCAAGATGTACCAACATCATCAACTATGACTCATCAATATGTAGCAACATCATCAACTATACACCTCATGTATGTGCAAATTCATCAATTACTTGTCTCAATCATGTATCCAACATGTACCTCAACCAAAATCCCTCATCAATTTCATCATCCAATTCTGATTTGTAACTTTTTAATAGAACTAGTGTATATGATCACATACCTGAAAACCTTCCTTAACTTTAACAACAAGAGACTAGAATTTTCATCAAACTTCACTTTACTCTCACATGACTAATTTTGGATTAGTCAACAACCCTAACTTGAAATAATCATAACTGTGTATCTGTAATGAATAAATATATGAAAATAGTACACAATGTTCTTAAGTGTATTATATGCAATTCCTCGAGGTTTCACTACTTGGAACCTCTCATAAAAGGAGTTATAGAAAAAATGACATACATTGTTAAATTCTTACTTATTCTAGAGGGAGAACTTGTAGAGTGTGGCCCGCATGGAATATTTTTTGTATGGATCTGGAATTTGTACACATAATTCTAAATTCTGTAATATAACCAATACATTTGGTCTTATTGAATTTGGATCTGTTATGAAGAAGTTATGACATTTTTACCTGAAACCCCTGTTTTAGACTAGATTAACCACAAACCCTATTTTCCACAAAGTGTAACTACAAAAATACAACGACCCACAAGATGAAATTTTTATCATATCTACCTGGATATTTTTCCTCAACAATATCCAGATTTGACGATCTGAATCATTCTAGAAAATATTCTATTGCACAAATGGTGAGATGACATGTAAATAACATACCTTAGAAAACATCATCAAAATAATTTATCCTCCTTTGAATTTCAACTTTCTTTACTTCACCTTCCCTCTGAAATTCACCTTAGATATCCTTTGGTTACCTTAGTCACTTGTAGATATTTGATATTCTCAAGTGTAATTAAATGTGATACCCTTGCCTCTTATTTATACTTTTGTGTAGTTTCAACAATGGGTTACCTTCTAACCATCTTAAACCACTTTCCTTATTTTAGGGCTAACCCACTTCTAACCACTTGTCCACTTAGTAATTTATCCATTAAATTTGTTATCTAAATAATTTCTTTTGTATCCACTTTGACTTCACTCATCACTTCATGTTATTATTTAAATAATTTCTTACTTCATGTTATTATTTAAATAATTTATTTCTTTGGAACCACTTTGACTACTTGACATTTTCAGGCTTCTAAATGACTCATGAGGGTTCACATGGCCATAACTCTCTAACCCTGAGGAGTTATGTGATGTTACACATACCGATGAAATGACATTACATGTACTATCCATCTAGAATAGTCTAAACTTCGAATATATTAAAACTCATACTATTATACATCAAACAAACTTGGGTCCATTACCCAAACCTTTGTGCTACCAAAATTCACTACCAAAATTTCTTCAAGAGTTTACATCAATGAAAACCAACCCAAATAATCAACAATTGTTGATTATTTGGGTTGTTTTTCATTGATGTCAACCCTTGAAGAAAGTCTGGTAGCACAAAGGTTTGGGTAATGGACCCAAGTTTGTTTTATGCATAATGGTATGAGTTTTAATATATTTGAAGGTAAGAATATTCTAGATGGATAGTACATGTCACTCCATTTCCATTGGTATGTGGAACATCACATAACTCCTCACGGTTAGAGAGTTATGGCAATGTGAAGTTGGAGAACCCTCACAAGTCATCTAGAAACCCCAAAAGGTCAAAGTAGTCAAAGTGGTTGCAAATAAGAAATTATTTAAATAATAAATTGAAGTGATGAGCATCATATAAGTCAAAGTGGATACAAAATAAATTATTTAAATAATAAATTTAATGGAAAAATTACTAAGTGGACAAGTGGGTAGTAGTGGGTTAGCCCTAAAATAAGGAAAGTGGTTTAAGATGGTTAGAAGGTACGCCTTGAGGAAGCTACATAAAAGTATAAATAAGAGGTAAGGACACTTGAGCATATTAAATATATATAAGTGACTGAGATAACCAAAGGATATCTAAGGATAATTTCAGAGGGAAGGTGAAATAAAGAAGGCCGAAATTCAAGGGAGGATACATTCTTTTGATGATGCTTTCTAAGGTATTTTATTTACAGGTCATCTCACCATTTTCGCTATAACATTTTTTCTAGAATGATTCAGACCACGAAATAAGGAGGCTATTGAGACAACATATCCAAGTATTTGTGATAAAAATTTCTTGTAAGTCATTTTATTTTTGGAGTTACAGTCCATGGAAAATAGGGTTTGTGGGTAGTCATGAAATTGGTCTAAAACAAGTGTTTTAGGTAAAAACGTCATAACTTATTCATAACAAATCTAAATTCAGTAAAACCAAATGTATTGGTTAGAGTACAATCTGTAGTATTCTTTATACCATTTTCAAATCCATACAACAAATATTCCGTGCAGGTCACACTCTACAAGTTCTCTCTCTAGAATAATCCAAATTCAACAAGGTATATCATTTTTTTTATAACTCATTTTTTGAGAGGTTTCAAGCAGTGAAACCTGGAGAACATTGTGTACTATTTTTAGTTCTTTATTCATTATAGAGACATAGTTATGATTATTTCATGTTAGGGTTGTTGACTAATCGAAAATTAGTCATGTGAGACTAAAGTAAAGTTTGATGAAAATGCTAGTCTCTTGTTGTTAAAGTTAAGGAAGGTTTGAAGGTATGTGAGCATATACACCAATTATATTACAAAGTTACAAATAATATTTGGATGATGAAATTGATGAAGGATTTTGGTCGAGGCATATGTTGGGTACATGGTTGAAGTAGTTGATGAGTTGGAACATGCATGATGTGTATAGTTGATGATGTTGGTACATATTGAGGAGTCATAGTCGATTAGTAGTTGATGCATGATTGGTACATACTTGGTAGATGGTTGGAGGCACTTGTTAGTGTTATTGTTGACACATGGTTTATGGATGATATAGCATACTTGTCTTGGTATATTATTAGAATAACATATTGATCTTCGTGATGATTATGAGTTATTGTGTTATGCTTGGTTGATGCACATCTTGGTGATATTGTGCATATGGTTTAGATTTGTCTTGGTGATTGATCTTGGTGAGTAGATATGATTTGGTTGATGAGATTGATGAGAGGTTGTTTGAACATGTTATTGTGAAATGTTATTTGTACAGTTTTTGTGCATGGTTGATGCACTTGTTTATGGTACATGTTGAGGTACAATTTGATGTATGGTACATATTGGCATAGGTTATTGGTACACATTACAGTTTTTTTGGTGCAAGTTGATTGGTACATGTTTACAATAGTATATATCATAGTGATAGTGTGATAGTGGTTCCATCATTCTACTTATATTTAAGGGTCATTGGACGGGGCGAGGACAAGTTCTTGTAGCCCCCTTCCGGTTGTAGTCGGGGAACACAGGGGGTTGTAGCCTCCTTCTAGTTGTATCTAGAGAATTGGGGAGTTGGAGCTTCCCTTAGGTTGTAGCCTGAGAAACTAGAGGGTTCGAGCCTCCTTCCAGTTTCAACTAGAAAATAAAGGAAGTTCGTACTTCCAATGAATGTGATTCTTAAATACATATAAGAAAAAATATTTTATGGTTTTATCCCGCTTTTGGTTTCCATGTAAAGAAATTGGTGTACTATGTATGTGTATGATTTCTCATTTGTTCAGTGCTTATTTAATCTGCAACTATTGGATGATAATGCTACATTGATATAACACTTGAATTTTGTGGTTAAAAAGGATTAAATTGCTCTATTATTGATTCACCCCCCCCCTCTCAGTAATCCAACAATTGGAATCAGAGTCGGTTTATTAAGGAAAAAATTTAACCACTGGAAGGAGATCATGGATTATTCTAAGAATGGAGTACCATTGTTTAGTGGTTAGAATGGGTTAAAATATGAGATATGGAGTAGAAGCACGAAATTATTTTTACAAGAACATGGGCATTATTTGGATATCAGTTGTTACATGATATGATAGTTCAGAAAGGGAAAAGACTGGAAGTAAGGAAGGAATTGAAGAATAATAACAAAATAGGAATGGATTTCATCTGGGAATGATTACCTAATCCGGTAATAAAAAGTTTGGTAAATGCTCATCATCCAAATAACTTTCGGATAAGTTAGATGACATATATTCTTCACCCATTGCAGATTCAGAAAATGCCAACGAAGATGCAGGTACAGATCAAGAAGAAACATATTCACCATGTGAAACAGATTCAGAAGATGAAGAGTACATAATCAATAGAGGTATGTTGTTTTTCTTTAATTGTGAAAAACACAAACATCTTGAAATAAAATTCCATGAAGGAAATGAAACTGAAAAAGCTAATTGAAAAAGAAGACAATTATGAAGCAAAATTGATTAGTTCTTTAGATGAACTAAGAAAAGAAAGAGAAGAAAAAAAGTCACTCAAGAAAGAATTCATGAAACAAAACGAAAGTGTTCACATTTTTGAAGAATCCCAGCAGGTCATCGAGAAATTAAGAACTTAGCTAGAAGAATCCAAAAAGATCGAAGAAAATCTTGAATATCAAAAGTAGCATTTGGAAGCCAACATAGCAACATAGAAGGAAGAAGAAGAAATGAGAGAATATATTGGCATATCATATTAAGGAAAGAGGTAATGATCCAAACCATCTTGAGGTAGAGCTTGGTCAAGAAGAGAAAGAACTTGAAGAAGAAATAATCACATTAAAAATCCATCTTGCAGAAGCGAAAAGAACAAAAGAAGTCATGAAGTCTCAAATAATGAAGAAAGAAGAAGAGGTTGAGAAGTTTGAAGAAGAAGTTGTTACATTGAGAAGTAAAACCATCAATCTCAACAAGAACATTGAAGAGACAAAAACATCCACATCAGTTATAGAGAATGAATATAATCACTCTAGGTTGCTAGAAAAGAAGAATGAAGAAAATAAAAAGAGTTATGCAGAAGTCCTCAAAGGAAGGAATCATGGTCAACTATAATCTAAGAAAACTATTGAAGATACATCTTCAAAAATACCATCCATGTTTAAGCCACAAAGAAGCTTGAATCATGATCAGGATTAAGGCATAAATTCAGAAGGACTACACCACAAAGAAGATCATTCACTCCCAAATACAAAAATTTATTTTATGGTCATTATTTTTGTTGTACTAATTTTGGACATAAGGTCGCAGATTGCACGGATTATTAAATAAATGTTCAAGCAATAAATTCCTATGTGGCCCCACGTGACATTGAATGTTACAAATATCATAAATATGGACACATATCTAGTGATTCTAGAGGCATGATTGATACTTCCATGAAAGAGAACACTAATATCATATATAATAAATTATGGATAGTTGTACACACGAGTCAAAATATGAGTATGGATAGTTTTCCAAGATAGTATGGATAATACAGTGACATATCAGTCAAAATTATGGATAGTTGTGTAACCGAGTCTTGGAAAGTATGGACAGAGATGGATTCGTAAGAACACTTAGAAGGTTTGGAAATATATATGACAGTGGACGAGAGTATGGATTCCAAATTAACAGATATTGTTTGAACACATGTAGTGCATACAATAGTTCACATTCAAAAAAGAGTATTTCTCAGAAACAAAAATGACAAAACTCCCTACGAGCTATGGAAAGAAAGACCAACAAATGTGAAGCACTTCAGAGTATTTCGAAAAAAATGCTACATCAAAAGAGAAGATGAGAGAATGGGAAAGTTTGACTCTCGTGTGGACAAAGGAGTACTTGTTGGTTACTCAAGTATAAGGAAATCATATAAGTGTTACAATCTAAGGTTGAATAAAGTTGTGGAAAGCATCAATGTAACAATTGATGAAATTGATGGACAATAATTAAAAGAATAAGAAAACAAGTCAGTGGAACAACTTTATGAAGAAACAAAAGATGAAGAATAAGTAGAAGGGGAAGATGAAGAAGATCAAACAAAAGTAGAAGAGGAATTTCGACAAGTGACTCCAAAGACACCTAGAAAACGAGTACAGGAGAATCATCCTTCAAATCAAATTATTTGAAGCAAAGATGTAGGAGTTGAGACGAGAAAAATAATTTGTTCACCAGAATAAATTCACCTAGCACTCTTATCTACGATTGAAGCAAACAATTTTGAAGAGGCCAACAAGGATGAATTCTAGAATAAGGCCATGGATGGAGAATTGGATCAAATAGAGAAGAATTACACTTGGGAATTGGTTCAAAGACCAAAGAATAAGAATGTGGTTGACACAAAGTGGGTTTTCAGAAATAAATTGAATGAAGATGGACATGTTACAAGGCACAAAGCTAGATTGGTATGTAAAGGATACACATAGGTTGAAGGAATTGAATTTCAAGAGACATTTTCCCAGTTCTCAGAATGGAAGAAATCTGATTTCTCTTAGATGCATGCTCCAAGAATATTAAAGTGCATCAAATGGACGTGAAATCAACTTTTCTAAACAGGGAACTTGAAGAAGAAGTCTACATTGAACAAACATAAGGATTTCAATTGTCAGAGAACACAGATTATGTGTGTAAATTGAAGAAGGCCTTGTATGGTCTAAAACAAGCTCCTAGAGCATGGTACTCTAGACTGGATAAATATCTACAATAGATAGGGTTCAAAAAAGTAAGTGCAGACAACAACCTATAAATCAAGGTAATTAATTGAATTTTATGTTGATGATATTATTTTTGGAAGTATCGATGACAGGTTAAGCCATAAAGTTGCAAAGGATATGCATAATGAATTTGAAATTTCAATACTCTGAGAACTATCCTTCTTTCTGGGTCTTCAGATACATCAAAGAAACTGAGGAATTTTTATTTCTCAAACTAAGTATATCAGAGAAACCTTTGAGTATCTTCACCAGAGACTCAGAGTAATTTCTACTCCAAAATGAATGCTTTTTAAATGATTATCTTATATGTCTTATATTTACACGAGGAAGAACCATAAAGAGGATAGTTCAAGTTTGGAGATCAGTTTTAGAAAGAGTTCAGTCATGGGGAGAAACCCCATATGGAAATATACCTTTTCCATTGATGACAAAGGGGGAGAGATTTCTTAGATGCAAAGGTAAATGCTTACAGAAAGAGCATAGAGGAATGGTTCAAGGGGGAGAGATGGTCACATGGGGAGCATGAGTGATATGACTTCAATATTGCATCAAAGTATTGCCATCAATGCTAAAGGGGGAGATTGTTGATTATTTGGGTTGGTTTTCATTGATTTCAACCCTTGAAGAAAGTTCGATAATGAATTTCGATAGCACAAAGGTTTGAGTAATGGACCCAAGTTTGTTTGATGTATAATGGTATGAGTTTTAATATATTTGAAGGTAAGACTATCCTAGATGGATAATACATGTTATGCCATTTCTGGTGGTATGTGGAATGTCACATAACTCCTCACGATTAGAGAGTTATGGCCATGTGAAGTTGGAGAACCCTCATGAGTCATATAGAAACCCCAAAAGAGTCAAAGTGGTTGAAAAAAATAAATTATTTAAATAATAAAGTGAAGTGATGAGTGTACTATAAGTCAAAGTGGATACAAAACAAATTATTTAAATAATAAAGTTAATGAAGAAATTACTAAGTGGACAAGTTGGTAGAAGTGGGTTAGCCCTAAAATAAGGAAAGTGGTTTAATATGGTTAGAAGGTAACCCCTTGAGGAAGCTACATAAAAGTATAAATAGGAGGCAGGGGTCTCTCATTTTAATGAAACTTGAGGATATTGAATATATATAGTTGAATGAGGTAACCAAAGGATATCTAAGGAAAAATTCAAAGGGAAGGTGAGGTAAAGAAGGTATAAATTCAAGGGAGGATAAATTCTTTTGATGATGCTTTCTAAGGTATGTTATTTACAGGTCATCTCACCATTTTAGCGATAATTTTTTTTCTAGGATGAGTCAGAACACGAAATCTAGAGTCCATTGAGAAAACATATCCATGTAGCTTTGATAAACATTTCATCTTATGGTCCATTGTATTTTTGGAGTTACACTCCATGGAAAATAGGGTTTGGGGCTAGTCCTGAAACTAGTCTAAAACAAATGTTTTGGGTAAAAATGTCATAACTCTTCATCACATATCCAAATTCAGTAAGCTCAAATGTATTGGTTAGAGTAAATTCTATATCATTCTTTGTACCATTTTCAGATCTAGACAACAAATATTCTGTGTGGGTCACGCTCTACAAGTTCTCTCTCTAGAATAAGCTAGAATTCAACAAGGTATGCCTCATAACTCATTTTCTGAGAGGTTCCAAGCAGTGAAACCTGGAGGAATTACATAAAATACACTGAAGAACATTGTATACTATTTTAGATATTCATTCATTACAGGTACATAGTTATGATTATTTCAAGTTAGGGTTGTTGACTAATCCAAAATTAGTAATGTGAGACTCAAGTAAATTTTCATGAAAATGCTAGTCTCTTGTTGTTAAAGTTAAGGAAGGTTTACAGGTATGTGATCATATACACCAGGTCTATTATAGAGTTACAAATAAGATTTGGATAATGAAATTAATGAGGGTTGTTGGTTGAGGCACATGTTGGGTACATGGTTGAGACAAGTAGTTGATGAGTTGGCACATACATGAGGTGTATAGTTAATGATGTTGGTATATATTAATGAGTCATATTTGATGAGTAGTTGATGCATGATTGGTACATACTTGGTACATGGTTGGAGGCACATGTTAGTATTATTTTTTCCACATGGTTTATGGATGATGTAGCATACTTGTCTTGGTATATTATTAGAATCACATATTGATCTTGGTGATGATTATGATTTGTTCTATTATGTTTGGTTGATGCACATATTGATGATATTGTGCATATGGTTAATATTTGTCTTGGTGATTGATCTTGGTGAGTAGACATGATTTGGTTGATAAGATTGATGAGACTGGTTGTTTTGATAGGTTGTTTGGACATGTTATTTTTACAGGTTTGGTACATGGTTGATGCACTTGTTTATGGTACAGGTTGATGTATGGTACATGTTGGCACAAGTTTTTGATACAAGTTGTTACATGTTGTTTGGTGAATGTTGATTGGTATAGGTTTACAACAGTATATCTCACAATGATAGTGTGATAGTGGTTCCATCATACTACTTATATTTCATGGCAGTTGGATGAGTAAAGGACCAGTGGTTTTATCCACCTTCCGGTTGTAGCAAGAGAACATAAGGAGTTGTATCCAAAGAATTGGGGAGTTGGAGCTTCCCTCAGGTTGTAGCCTAAGAAACTAGGGGGTTGGAGCCTCCTTCTAGTTGCAACTGGAAAACAAAGGAAGTTGGTGCTTCCAATGAATGTAATTCTTAAAGACATATAAGAAAAAAAATTATGTGGTTTTCTCCCACTTTGGGTTTCCACGTAAAAACATTGGTGTACTATGTATGTGTATGATTGCTCATTTTTCACGGTTTATTTACTCTGCAACTATTGGATGATAATGCTACATTGATATAACACTTTCATTTTGTGGTTAAAAGGGATTAAATTGCTCTATTACTAATTCACCCCCCCTGTCTCAGTAATCCAACTATTTGTTCCAATAAAAATTGGACCATCTCGAGGGATAACATATAGTATATTCAATTCCACTTCATATAGTACATTTAAGATTACACTTTGTTGTTACCTTGATCCTTGCATACATGTTTACCCATCCCAATGGAAATGGGTTAGGATGAACATGAACCTCCAATCCAATCTTTCCAACAAAATATGATTCTATGAGATTAGTCTATGAACTAGAGTTAAAAAAACATCTATATTGGTCTTCTAGACTTAAATAACAATGTGGAAGAGCTTGGTCATTTCCTTCTCTTCATGGTGATGAAGGATACTTAGATTCACCTCCTTCTTCATTGATTTATACACAATATTTTGATCCACATATGAGCTACTTTAAACCTAATTGCATCACCCCAATAACAACTAGGAACATCTCGAGGGATAACATATACTACATCCAATTCCACTTCATCAATAAAATTAACACTTAGAGAAAATTTAATCTTACACTGTGTTGTTACCTTGATCCTTGCATACGTGTTTACCCATCCCAATGGAAATGGGATAGGATGAGCATGAACCTCCAATCCAATCTTTCCAACAAAATATGATCCTATGATATTAGTCTATCAGCTAGAGTTAAAAAAACATCTATATTGTTCTTCTTGACATAAATCATGATGTGGAAGAGCTTGGTCATTTCCTTCTCTTCATGGTGATGAAGGATACTTAGATTCACCTCCTTTTTCATTTATTTATACACAATATTCGCATCCACATCTGAGCTACTTTAAACCTGATTTCTCGAATATGTATCTAGAATATTATTTTTCTTTACTTCCTTCTTATAGTTCTTCGGGTTCAACTCTGGATGTAGTTTCCAAAACTTTTCCTCAGTGTGTCCATAAATATTGTAATGGTTTCAATGGTTGTTAGGATATTTGCAATGATGTACAATGGTTGTTGAATTCTTATATGTTCCTCCTTTCCACCTCTTCTTCCCCTCCTTGGAAGCTTCATGGTCCTCTTCCTGCTTGGAACCACTTGGTTTTCCTTTCTTTTGGCCTATGTTTTCTAGATATTATTCCTATACACATGCCTTGTCTACTATCCTTATATTGAAAATCATCACATTATTTTGTAGATGGATATGTAGACCACCTAGATATTTGAGGAGTACAACTGGGTTCTTGGGAGAGATACACATCATGACGTACATCTTTCTAAACTCGATGGTGTACTCTTGTACACTTTTCCTTTGCTTCTACCTGAAGTGGTGACATTGAATCAACGATACTCTACATATCCAATGTGATAGAACTAGGAGTTAATGAGGGTTTTTAAATCCTTCTAGTTATTTACTGGTGGTTCACCCTATGTCCTAAGTGTCTCTTTGTGATTTTCCCACTAGGTTAAAGCATGGCCCTCCAATGTCAGTCTCACGAATCATATCCTTTGTTATTTATCTATATGGTGAATGATAAAATAAAATTTCTCACCGCTAAAAGAAATTATTCAGTATGGCCTTGTGTCCACTTTCACTTCCATCTTGAATAGGGATTGTGAAGGGTTTTGGGTACTAGAATGCAACTTCTTTTTATCGGGTTCTTTTCGTGACTCATTTTCTAGGTCTTCATTATCTTTTAATTTTCCATATAATCAGATCTCTAAGTTTGAGCCTCCAAATTCTCCAATCAGTCATATCTTTCTCTCTAGAGACACCATGAGGGAGACATTACAATATCTCTCAGCGAATTTCTCTTCTAGACTCATTTTTTTATGAACATAATCGTCAACCATGGCTAGTGTTCTCAGAATTTCCTCTTAAAATTATTCATGGATCCCTTGCAACTCCCCAAAAATACCTAAATAAACCTTCTCTGATACCAATATGGTTTGTAAAATATTGTGGATATTCAACTGGAGTACCTTTTGAGAACAAATCTGATAAATAAAACTTAAATTTATACTATTATGGTTAAATTGATTTAAATTCGACACTATTTAGTTACTATATTTTTTCTTACCCATGAAATAAATAAAACATGGAAAATAGAGAATAATAAAATACAATCACATACCATCCAAAAAAACACAGATATATTATCTCGTAAATCTTTATGGGAGAAAATCTAGCTAGAATTTGGGGTTCCTCTCCTTTATTTTCTCTAGTACGGAAATAATACAAATAAAAAGGAGAATATACTCTTTGTGTAGTTACCTAAGACATGTATCCTTTTTAGGCTACTACAAACCATTAACCACATAATTTATTCTCTCTAATTTTCCCACTCCCATTTTTTCTACTCTTCAATGGAACAAAATAAAATAACATAGAATGGAACTGCTTTTGCTCCTAGCCACATGGTATTTAACATAGATCAATAGTCATCTAGGGTTAGGGAATTAACTTCCTCAACCCTTAATTAGTGATCTGGTTCATAACTTATGGAATTTTATAGAAAATATTATATATGGCTAGCCCCACATGCTTAATTAATTAGGGTTGACATGGAATCCACTCACACCATGGTGATCAATAGAGTAGGTTAACTTGCGATAGGCATAAATTTTGCATATGAACTATGATTGAGGTAATTCTTGCATAATTGTAAAGTTATAGATTTTTAGAATATAGAAGACAAGAAATAAAGGTTTGGACCACAAGAAAGTGTCATTTGATGTCTCAAAATGGTTTTGAAATATTTTAGATATCTTTTTGGACTCAAATTTCCAAATTTGTACAAGTCTCTAAAATGGCTCTACAAGTTGATTCCTTCAATTTTTTTCACAAATCGAAGGCTATGATCATGACTCCTCCGATGTGTTATCGAAGCAGTTGGAGTTGAATCCCTTGATTCACATTAGAGGAGTTTTCCTCAACTATGCTTATCGAAACTAATTCAATCAACTCTTAACCTTGCTCGAAATCCTTAGAATGAACTTCCATGAAACAAAATAGAATACTTTGACACTAACTCATTTGATACCCATAAAACAACTAGCTATTAACCACTCCGATTCACATCAGACGAGTTAGTCTCTGAACCTCCAATTTTCCCTTATGAGCACATTTTCCACCTATTCTTCCTCAAATTTTCACCAAATTGCTCAAACATGTCTATCATCATTCTAACATCCTCACATGATGACTCTTTATCCAATGAAAAACCTAATCATTTTTTTGGTAGTTGAAATTCTTAATTCAATTTCATATTATGTGTAAATGTAATCTCTGCACTGAGCTCATTTTCCTTGCAGGTTCAAGTATGTCACCCCAAAATAAGACAACAAGCAAGGTACTTCAGACCGAGGCCTCAGGTAACATCCAAAAAGCAGAAGGAAAAACAAAAATAATCAAAGCTATGTATTATGATACATCAGGACTCTTGGAGAAATACATAGAAATGTTGAAATGGGGAAAAATATACCACATGTTCAAAAATTCCAACTTCTCCTCTGAATTTGAAGATCCATATCAACTTAAGGTGTTCAAAAACATCAAGAAATCAAGAATTTTTAGATTAGCAATGCATTCAACGGTGTTCCCATTTAAAGATTCCATCACATGGATTTTTAAGAACATCGATATAAGTGGCAGATACGTATTCAATGTCAGGAAAGATCCAATAGCTTCATTCAAACTCGAATACCTGGAAAAGTAATACCACATCGAAAAGGGAAGTAAGAATTTGGATAATAATCTCCTTAGTGAGTTTGAATACACACCAAAGGACCTGTTTCCCAAATGGAACAAGGATGACAAAGAATTCAAATACATGCCCAAAGGAGCATACCCCATGAGTTCCCTGAGAATACCTTATCAGTAACTTGTATCCATGTTATGTACACTATATGGGGAACCTGACACATCACAATTATCCCTATCGTATAAGCCCCTGATATACTACTACACAGATGAAGGGATAACATTCAATTGGCATGACATCCTATCTGAAAAATCTCACGGTAGTTACCTCTAAGGTAAAAGGATCCCATCCCAAAATGTTTCCAAGATTGCACATGTCCTCATACATTCTGGAAATCATATTCATATCCCATAAATAACCTAGGATGGGATGGAATTGGTAGCCATCGAACCCAACAATTCATGTGTATTGTAAAGTACATTGGACACACAAGTACTACATAGAATACCAGAATATATGAGAGAACTCTCTTTCCCCTTTGTACAAATTCATCTTCTACACCACTCCTCTTTGCATGACCGATAAAGATATAAAAATAATAAGAAGAGTTTGGTATTATTATCTCATGGAGCACAACACATATTTCAAGGTGTATGGCATGAATGAAACCACCTCATTTTCTTCCCCAATTATTCCTGACAAGCTTGTACGTCATGAGGTCACATGCCATACCATCACACATGGGTTTGGGGGAATGTTATATAGACTAAAAATATCAATATGGTCTCCGCTACCACTATATGTTGGAAATTACTTCTTCGAGAACACCAAACAAGATCAGGCAGAAGTAAATGCCTTGCTATCTTATCACTTCGAAGAAAAGAGGTACAAAAGACATGATCCAAAGAATAATTTGAGAGACCACTTCAATAAGATTAGTATACCTTGGGAATATACCACAAACATATGGGAGGAATAAGAAGTGCACAAGAACACCTGGACTTATGATGAAGTCATCTTCAAAAGGAGTGGCCAACTAAGAGGGAGGATTGCAAATAAATAAAAGGATAGAGAAGAAACCAAGAAGAAGGTAGACGAAGAGGAAGTTGAGAAATCACCCCACACTTCCACCTTGATACACTCAGGGTTAGTGGAAGAGGCAGGGGAAGTACGAGATGATAAGAAAGGATGGATAAGGATAAAGTCCTGAAAAATAAGAATGATGTTGTAAAAAAGAAGTGAAAGATCAATGCAGACAAGGATAAAGACAAATTCAAGGTAGAGAATTTTTTTTTAGTAGAATGGGAGATCAAATAAAAGAATCAAGAAACTAGGGAAGTAATAAAAAGAGTGGAGGAAAAACAAGTAGAAAAGGCATCCAAAGATGTAGTCGACAAAGTAGCTAAAGTAGAAAGACAACAAAAAGATGAGGAAGATAAAAGAGAGGAAACCCACCTAATGGAAACAGACATCCTAGACACATCAACCGTAGGTGAGGACACATATATAACAGGAAGTGGTTTAGGAATGGGTTTCTAGACAACATTCCAACACAGTGAAGTGCTTGAATTGAGAAGTAAAACTGGTAGGATCATGCAAGAATAGGTAAATAAAGTGATAGCAATAGAAGGGATGCCTATATTGATTGTGACACACATCCTTGTGACATGATATGTGAGGGAAAACCTCATAGAAATGACTACATATGGCTTCATGTTCATGAATTATAATGTGGATAAAATTTGAAGACTCTTCCAATAGAATGGAGAGAAAGAGGGAAGAATCAAATAATTGGAGGAAAGACTCCAACAAGTCAAAATTGATGAACACAACCTTCAAGGTTTCATAGTTAGTGTTGAGAAGGTTAGGAGAGAACTGACACAAAATAATCATATACAAAAAAAAATGACACAGTACAAAACTATCCATGAAGGCATCACCGACATCGAGTGATAGATCGTTGAAAATCTCGATGCACCACCCGAACTGTACCAACCATCAAGAGAAGAAAGAAAAATATATTTGTATGCAGTTGACCATTGTCAATAGGTGGGGTAGAAAGCTAATAAGGAGGTTACTAAATCAATTGAAATATATTCAAGGACACATAATGTTTCCCATGAATTGAACAAGAGGAGATGACTACCAAAGCTAGATGAGCTTGAAAAGAATTTAGTCACATAAGAGATAGTGGAAAAGGTGCATGATAGCACAAATAAAAGAAAATAAGTAGTTGAAGAAACCAACAATGTCTCCATAGACCTCATAGATCAACACTTGCTGCAACTGGTCAAACTCCATACCATGATGCAAGATTTCATGACAACAATAGAAAAGGACATGAGCACCCTTTAGGAAAACATAGCCATGAACAACTAACTTACAGAAGGATCAGATCCATGTACAATCAACTAGAAATCTAGACAACATACATCAGGGATAAAAATCCTTAAATGAAGAAAAACAATGGACAGAAGATGTTAACACCTATTTCTTATTGTCTTTTTCCCAAACAATCTCAATTTTGTCCTTATTGTACACTTGTCACCAGGGAGTAGGAAACCAAATCATTTTTGTAACTGCCCCTTCAAGAGGAAGGAAAAGATTCATCCAATAATTACTAAGATTTGTATAAGAAAGAGAAGAGGCTCACTTTGTAGAGGCTCTATGGCTCTTCAAACATTCTTTATTTCCAAACTATTTTGGGAACATAGTCTGAACTAAAATTAGAGAGTTGTCCTTAGATTTTTTATGTACTATTGCTAAAATTACTAATACGAAGAAGACCTGAAGGATAGATTTTGGAGAAGGAAATCTTTGTGTGAACCAATATAATCTTTTAAATATTTCAAGTGAAGATGAATGATGTTCATTTGGACTGCAAGGATTCTTTTTTGTTTACAGATTAATTCTTATGCAATCTATGCTATTCTATAGTTTTAAGTGTTTCTTCAAAAAAAAAATTAAGTCTTCAGAATAATGAGTTGATAATGTGTGCATTAATCTAATTTAGATTATTCTAGTTATATCTATTTTCACGCACTTGTTATTGATATTTCTCTTCTATTTTGACTACTTGTGTGTAAGTTTATGCAAGATTCATTCTCATTTTTCAGCTCACCTGTTACCTTAGTGTGCTCCTATCTAGGATAAATTAGAGTAGATGAGTTTTCTTTCCATACAGTCTTCATCTACATATTTTCATTGCATATTCACTCATCGTCCATCCTCATCGCTAAACCAAACCTTAACTGACCAAACCACCCAAAAGAGATATCCATGGCAACTGGGCCAAATTTTGGATGGGAATCCTAATTCAAATGGTGCATAGTATAGTTGGTACTATGTAATGAGGAGTATCGCTTTATTTCATCGAGAAAATATAGACCCATCAATAGAATTGGCACTTGAAGGAGGGACATATTTTATGGCTTATATAAACGATTTACATAACAGAAATCATTCTTCGAGAAACAATCCCACTCATTCTTTGTTTCCTCAATTTGAATATGAACAACAAGTTACCTACGAAGACTCAAATTCTAATTTCGGAAGTGCCTCCGACAGTCTAGAAACATACTTTGAAACTTGGTTCCAAATACCACGTGAAGATTTCTTTGGATCACATAGATTTACATGTTCTTACACAAAGTTGCTTGGTAATCTACCAACCTTCTTTGAGCTTCCCCGGAGGAAAGAAACCCATGCAAAAAGACCTAATAAACATCCTAATATTTATGTTGAATATCTAGATGATATTGTTGAAGCTTCTTTGCAAGCAGTCCAAGGACCCTTTAGCCAAACTGCACATTTCCTTATCGAACTTGAGGACTATCTCAAAGGTGAACAACTAGAAATTATTTTAGAACAAATAAAGTAGGAAAATACAAATGATAGAGAAGTTATCCTACACTGGAGGGATCAAGGTGCTATAAATTTAGGTGGACCGTTACATGAGATGCCAAGAAAATTTGACAAAGGCCTTGCAAAATTTGATCCAGATAAACCCGGGTCCCTAGAAGACCATTTAAATAACTTCTTCCTAGACACTCATCTACTAAATGTCCAACATGAAGACGTGGTTTGTATGTTGTTTCCTTATACTTTTTCAGGAAGAGAATCTACTTTTTATTTCATCCTACCAGTTGGATCTATAAGTGAGTTGGATGATTTTGAGAGGCTATTTGTCACACACCCACTACCTAAATTAGATTTTTCTGGTCTTTTGTCGGACCAGAACCCCTAATTATCCATGGAGGCGCAACATAAGTTGGCTCTTTCTCTCTCCTTCTCCGTTCCCATGTGATTGCGGGTCATGTTCATGGATCAATTTGAACACAGTGCCTATTTGTATTTCATGCCTCGGCGCTATAGTAATGTCTAAATGTTCAACTCTGCAACCGTCGAACCCCGACAGGGCTAGCGACCGACCAATGGGGACATATCCCTACAGGGTCAGCAAATGGCTAATAGGAGCAAATTTCAACAGGGGTAGAGAACAACCAATGAGAAATGACCCTGTTACACGGTTAAGTGGAACACAGGTGGCAGAGAGGGAAATGCGACACGGTGGTTGACATGACAGGAGGGGCCCCACTTCCCATGCCACACTATTCCGGACCCCCCCCCCCCCC